>WEKX01022734.1:145108-195080 GCA_013390025.1 Pitta sordida | reverse complement strand
ATATATATATATATATGTTATATTAATTCTCTTTCCTTTCTCCCACTAAAGTTCTTATTTCTCTCCATATATATATTATTCAAGTATTTCTAAATTTAATTCATACTTCATCTTAATTGACCCAGGACAGAGGGATCGCCCAAAAAAGGTGCTAGTCCTGCATCAAGCAATAATTCCCTTGCTGTAAAAGGGGAGAAGGTCGGGACATATAAACCCTGCCAGCAAAAGAGCAGAAGGGAGGCCAGACAGCTCCACACTTTAAAAGGGAGAGAGAGACAAAATGAGCCTTTGCGATATCCTCGCCCATTTACACACATAAAACTTTCTAAATGCTAAGCCAAATAAAGTCTTCTTATCGGTGTATTACCACTTAAGGCTCTTTCAGGCAGATTTAGAATGAATTAGTGCTTTTTTTAACTACAAATAGGAGCAAAGTGAAATTTCTTACTCTATCAGCCCATGCAGCTTCTGCCTTAACCCTTAGAGGGGAGAGTGGTGAGAACTGAACAAGGTCAAGGCTGGGCCAAGGTCCCTCCTGGTACTGAGCTCTGGTTTGAAATTTGCTGCTTCCCATGGATCCTTGGGACTCCGAGACAGCATCCCCCTTTTTATCCTGAATTATACAGATTTTAGAGCACAGGGATTACCTTTCCTGTCCCACCTTGTCATCAGCAGGAGAGCCATTCCAACAGTGGAAAAATGTCACTGTGGCTTTTTAAAAAGGTAAACTGGCTACTTAGGCTGGACACTGGTGGGTGCTGCATCTGCCCTGAGAGCCTCAGCCCATGGCCAGAGCTGTTGTACCACTCCAGCTCTGCCTTGGGAGGTGACTGGGATCCACAACAGATCCAGATCTTTCCCATCCAGAGGAGTGCTGGGACACAGGGCGCTGCTGCATATTTACAGGAGCTCAATGGGGCCTCTCCAGAGGACTCAGCCAGCCCCATCAACCAGCTACTTGCCCACCAAATGATTCACTGGCCACACTCCTCCTGCTCAGGGCCCGCATCACCCATGAGAGAAACGTCAATCGTTAGCAATTAGTTGCTTGACTTAATTGCTCTCGATTCCTCCCATCTCCATCAGACTGTTCTGCTGCTTCAGGAATGCTAATTTTTACAAAGCTTTTTTGTGTCTGTTCTGGCGGGAGAGGCAGGAACTGGTCGTTGGAGGCTTTGTGGCTAAAATTATTTATAGAGATTAATGGCTGTGGCTTTTGGTGCCTCCAGGACAGAGTCACCATATGCTTGTGCTTCTCAGTGAGACACATGTTCACCACAGCACACACACAGGGCTCAGTGTGGCTGAGCAACGCCAGGAAGGGGGGACAGGGGCTCCAGGAGGGGACCTCACCACCTGAGGAGGCTGCCAGGAGGACAAGGGCTCTCCAAAGGATGCTCCAACTGCTCTGTGTCCAACCTGGTCCAGGCTGGTGGTACCTGCTCTGGGGATGCTCTCACATCTCTCCAAGACTGGTGTTGGTCCAGCCACCATTCCTTCTCCCCCTTCCTCACCAGGCAGTCCTGTGAGCCTTGGGAATCTGCTCCTAGCCATGTTCCAAAAAAAAAACACCCTGTGGATCTCAAAAATCCCAGGCTTGCAGAACTGTCAGTGCTGGAGATATGGTACACATCATCCCTCAGGAATTAGGCTGGGCTTTTTTAGGACTTGGCAACATTTGTCCCTCTCCCCAGCTGCTCCAGGACTGAACCAGTATGGGAGCAGGGTGGCTTCCAACACCTCCTTTCCAGAATACATGGGCCTGGAATGAGTTTGGGCTGCCTGGGCCTTGCTGGCCACAGCACCAGTGTTTGGGCTTTTCAGTTGGGATCTTCCAGGGTCAGCTGAGATCCAAAGCTATTTGAATAGTCCTTTTTTGTCACTCTGTGATGGTTTTTCTCTGCCCTGTTCTGGACACAGCTGGTGCCGCTCTCACTGGGATCCATCACTGCCCACACAGCCCCGGGACAGGCAATGACTCCCCATCCCAGATCCTGCCGTACAGCTCTGCAAGCAAAGGAGGAGCTGCCCAGGGAGAGAGGTGTTATGTGAGCAGGGATGGACCAAGAGCTCAGGGAGGTAAATATCCCATCCTGGGGAGCCTGATGTGCTCTCTCTTGCAGGGCATGTGGGATGGCGCTGGTGAAGGAGAACACACAGAGACGTTGCTCCTCATGGAGACCAGCCTTCTGCAGGTTGACTCCAGTCCCTGTGGGGTGTGGGCACCCAGGCTACAGGAGGCTCAGAAAGGCTTGGAAACGACACACACATCACCCACCAGCTGTCCAGTGCAGGGCAAACCATCTCTGCTGGTGTGGAGGTGACCGGGGCCATTTGATACAGTGAAGATCTGAAGACAAATCCATCCCTGAAAGGTTCACCTTCAAGAGGGGCATCACTGGTGCCCTTCCAGAGTCCTGCAATTAATAAGGAGTCATTAGCAGAGCAGCTGTTGGGAAGGGCCTCCTGGGACCCAGGCTGTGAGAGCCATATGGAGCGGGAGGGATGGGTGGAGGAGCGATGTCGGGAGCCTGTCGGCATCTGCCAGGCTGGGGCGATGTGGGAGGCACCTCCTGCCACCTTCCGTGTGATGGATGGTGCCAGGAGCAGGGCTGACATCTCCATTTGCTCCCCCCGTTGTGTAACTCTTGGAAATCTTGGTGCATTGGGTTGAGGCCACGAGCCTGTCCCAGGTGTGTGTGCTCATGGAGCTGGTGGGAAGTTTGCCGTAAATGTTGCTTCAATTCAGGATTTTTCAGGTCGTTCTCTTGCATCACGTTAATCTTCCACACACTCGAGCAGACTCCAGTTCCCTGCACTGGCTGAAAGGAGAATTTTCCTCTCAGTGAGGAGTCAGCTTCTTTCTGATTCCTTTTCAGTACCTGCCAGAATGAGAGGGAAAATCAAAATATGCTAAATCTCCAGCTGGGTCTGAAAGACCCTCTTTGACCCTTCACAACCCACTTGCAGTCTGTTAACTCCAACTCTACTATCTTATTCCCATTGATTTTTTTAGAGCTCCTGGGCCATCCTACTGAATTCTGAAGCTGCCCAGTTCTTTTTTTTTTTTTTTAAAGAACACTTTCTTCCCAAAGCAAAAGCCAACTCTTCCTGCGTGTCCTTTTCTCCATAAGGCAATGGAGCTCACTTTGAAAAAACCCACAAAGGGAGGAGTGATCCCACAGCCCCCCAGCCTCGCCTTCCTCGGCAGCACTGAAGCAAATTAAAAAGTATTTTGCAAGTCCTCATTCACAAGGGTCCAGCCAGGAGAAAGTACAAGGGCTGTTTCAATCCACTGGCAGGTGGAAGCTGTTTGCCTTCAACTTCTGAGCTGCTCCTGGCTGGTTGGGTTCCATCAGAAATAGAAAAGCAGCAGTGCCAGGAAACCAGACAGACACTTTTTTGTGCCCATCAGGTGTAGGCTGGTTCCACAAACAGCAGGTACGGGACACTGAGATGCAGCAGCATCTCTTTCATTCACAGTCCTTTCCCACAGCTCCTCTCCTGAGGTCACTGGGGTTCTGGGGATGAATCCACCTCCCAAACTCTCTGGGTGACCTTGTGTTTTGTCCCAGTGCCCCAGACTGGCTGCACCTGGGCTCTGCAGTGTCCCAGATCCCACTTCCCTCTGAGCTGGCCCAGCCATGGCTACCAGCAAAGGTCTCAGCTGCTCTCTGCTCTCCCACTCCAGGCCAATCCCAGCCCCACCATAGCCCTGGGCACTCTCACCACCCAGCAGGGACCCTTTCTCCATCGATCACCATCACATTTCCTGCTTCCCTTTTCACCTCTCCCCAGATTTGAGCCATCAGAACAATTTCTCTGCACTTTCTTTGCAGCCCTGGAAGGCAAAATGGATTTTGTGTTTCTTGCTGCTCTTTGAGGAAGAAGCACCAACCTGAGCCCAGCACTTCAGCTCCCAGACACGCCAGAAAGATTCCCTCTCTAATTTTTTGCCTTTCTGGAGCTGATAGAACCCAGGCTGTCTTCCCTGGGTCACCATTCCTACCTTCTCACCTCCTAACTCTGCACCCTCGTGTGATACAGAGATAATCTCTCCTCTGTACAGATCTGGTGGGAGATCTGCAGTTTTCTGGCCCCCAAAACCACCCACCTCATAGTTCTTCACAGGAATGAGCCTCAACTCACCTCCCTGATGGACTCCTTGGCTGTGAGCAGAGGACCTGCCCTGACCACCCGCAGCCCTGGGATCTCAGCTGGGGGTTTGAGGAAAGGCTCCTGGGTGTTGGTGAGCACAGTTGGCACTGCAGCAGCAGAGCCCTATTTCTGGCAGCCTTCTGGCACTGCGGAGGGGACAGGCTTTTTTAGGGGATGCTCTCGTTTCAGATGAAGGGGGAGCTGCCAATTGCATGACTCAGGGTGGTTTAAGGAAAAGTGGAATGAAAACATGAGGGTGTTGGCTCCCACCTCCTGTCTCTCCTGCTGCCAGAGTTCATACAGCTGTTTCCTTTAGCTTAAAACTTGATGCTAAAAATAATTCTGAAAACTTGGGGATGCTGGCGTTCCAAATTGCCTTAGTCTGAGCTTTTTCTATGCTTTTTAATTTTTTTCCCCTCCTCTTAGTTGCTTTTTCCCTGTGCAAAGGGGCTGCCCAGGTGCTTCCCTGCTCTATAACAGGGTTTTCCAGCAGCAGAGTTTGGGATACACCATTTGCTCCCCACGGGAGATGGACAGACTGGCCAGAGGAGGAGGAGGATGGTGCTGGTGGGGACAGCAGTGATGAGCAGAGCCCAGCTGAGTCAGAGCTGGGGATGTGACCCCTGGGAGCAGCCAGATTTACACCAGCCCCAGGCTGTCCTTGGTCCAGCAGAGAAATACATCGCTCTCCTCCCACCCACTGTCTGTGACACGGGAGCCATTCTGCTCTCCAGCCTGGAACTGCCGAGGAGAGGATGGTTGCCCTGGGCAGCTGGGCCATCCCATGCCCTGGGAGGTGGGGAGAGTTGCTGCAGGAGCAGCAGGATGTTGCCGTGCTCCATTTATCCTCTTTGAGCATGGCCAGAGGCTGAGTTTGGGCAAAGGTTGGATTTTGTTTTACCAGCCTGTACAGAGTGATAGGAAAGAGAAGCAGGACCATGTTGGCCTCTTCTCCACGTGATCCCTGGGGGAAACTGAGGAGGAAACAGGAAAGAGATGCCCTGTGTGAGCATGTGCATCAGGTTTCTTAGGGTTCCAAATCAATCCTGCTCCTACCACGAAAAGAGAGTCCAGGTGCCTGTAATGCAGAGAAAAACCACCAGGAAAATCCACCCTGCCCAGTGACTGCTCCTTCCCCCCCACTCCCCCCATCCCTGGGGCCCTTCCCTGCACCATGTCCATGTGTCCAGCCCCAGTTCCTGCTCCTCAGAGCAGCCCCCACGATGTGATTGAAATGCTCTCAGGATGCCGAGATCCAGGTTCTATCGGACTTTATCTGCAATCACTCCCCGGGACACTGATCCCCAGCTGAGCACAGAATTACTCCAAGCAGCATTTCCTTTCAGATATTCAATTTTAACTTCCTCTTTCTTAATTTAATTCCATCATCCCTCCATTTGAGCCCCGGGGAAGCGATATCACATCCTGATACCCAGAGAGAATTCGCTTTGCTGTCTTTAATTTGGAGAAAAGGCAACGCTCCCATTTGTCTGACGGGATCTTCCTTCGCCTCTCATTCCAGCCTCTCTTCCACGCTTCCCAAAGCCGTGAATCCATGCTGGCGGCACACTGAGGAGCTCCTGGGGCTGTGTCAGGAGGTGGCATCCCTGCAGCCCTGTCCCCATCCCTCCCAGTCGGTCCCAGCCCCTTCCCTCACTTAATCCCTTAATGCGCTCCGAGGCGCTGCTGCCACGCTCCCATTTCCTGAGTGTTTCTCTTCCCCCCGGAGCTATTTTTATGAGGCCTTTGTTACTTCCTAATTGTCCAAACCACTTTTCCACATTCCTCTTGATAAAGGCAGATTTTTAAAAGCAGTTCCGCATCTCAGCCATTTTAGTCTCATCATCTGCTTCATCCCTTTTATTGTTTAGCAAATGGCCTACTTTTGCTCGAACACTTTTATTCGCCCCCCCCTCCAAGAGAGAGTTGATTCCCCCCACCCCCCGCCTTTTTTTAACAGCTTTCTTCTACCTCTTAAATAATTCCTCTTACATTGATGCCTTCTGCCTTTATTACATTATTTTATTCCCACCCATTCCTCTGCTGGGACTCTCCATGGGCTCTGCCTCTCTCCCAGCACTGAGACTTGGGTTTATTTATTTTATTTCCTTTTTCCTTGCACGCCTCTTGGGGCTTGGGGGTTCACTGCATTTATCAAAGAAGGGAAAGTGCTGGTGGTGAGTTTCACCCACTCGCAGTGATGTGCTGGGGAGCACAGGGGGGTGGTTCATATCACAGTGGCCATGCAGAGCAGGTTATTGGGGGGGGGGGACTTTTCCAGTGTTTGAGGGGCAAAATTTTCACATATAATCACCATCCATGCACAGCTTTGACACTTCTCTGGTGCCTCCAGAAGAAACCGGTTGTTGGAAGAAAATCCCAAGATCCCCTTGGTCCCTCACCCCAGCAAAGAGGGAATTTGGTCCCAAAACAGAGTTTTTGGAGCTGCCTGGGGACCACTTGAGCAAATGACTTCCTATCAGAGAGAAAGAAATGGAAGGAGAAAAAACACTGCTGCAAATCTGTGTTGTTTCCAAATATTGAAATAAGAGATGTGAAGAGAAAGGGAACTTTCAATCTTGGAGGCAAACAAAGCCTTTCCTTCCAGCTGAGGCAGGTGAGAAAAAAACATCCCTCAGGGAGAAGATGCTGAATCCCACTCTGGTCCTACTGAGCCCTGGATTGATGGTTTGTGGGGAACTTGCTTTGCTCTAAACTTGACAGAAACAGGAGCTTTTGCATTTGCTGTTTAAGACATTTTTTTTTTTTAGAAGGGAAACAAAAGATGTCAGGAAGATTAAAGTTTAGGTTTGAAACAAGCCTTTCTATTAAACCTCCCGAGGATTCAAATTGGTGTTTCCTCTGCTGCAATAGCAACATTCAGTTGGATTCTGGGTGTAACAAGTGATGTTTTAAGATTAAAGATATGTACAGCACATCCCTGTACCTGCCCAGAGCTAAGTGGAAATGGCAGGACAGGCACATGGGTCCTCCAAGCACACGGAGACATCTCATGCTGGGGGAAATGAGGGCAGCACGTACTGAGATGCCTTGGTGGAGGGGAAGGACAGAGGGAAGGATCCAGGCAGCAGGACTGGGCCTGCCCATGGGTTCCTTGTGTCTGAGTGCAGCTCCTTCCTCCTCCCATCCACAGCTGGGAGCGTGGGACAGGAGGGGACTGGGTGGGTGGGAAAGCTGCCAAGGGCACAGCCATGGAGGGAACCCACCCAGGAAAGCAGTGGGGTGATGTCCCAAATGGGAACAAGCTTCCTCTGCTGGATTGCCCCAGCAAACCCCAGAGTGCCCACGGCCAGCTGGGGTTTCCTTGCTGCTGCTGGTTAATGCCAGCGCTGCCCAAGGCTTTCCCCCTGGGAATGCTCTTAATTGCCTGGAGAGTCTCTGATGTCTGGTGAGGACACACTCACAGCACAGCCTTCTCCTCAGCAGGGCCATTCATTATGTCTTTCACTCCTCTGTCAGAATGTGGATGCTCACCAAGCCTGTCAGAACATAATTCTCTTAGATTCCTATTATTACTGTCAAATTTGGTTCCAATTGCCTCGTAAGGTATAAAATGAGGAGGGAAGACACACTGGCTGTCTCAAGCAAAGGGAGGGCAATTGCTTAAACCTCTTTTTCTCAGGCTTACAGAAACCAAAATACCTTTTTTTGGTTTCTCTGGAGCTCAGCACATTCATCCTGGCGTCGCTGAGGGATGGCAGGGATGCAGCCACCACAGCAGCTCTCCAGTCCACAGCACCATCCAGGGATCATTCCCTCTGGGAATGCTTGCCACGGCCTTGGAACACTACTGGAAACCTGAACCAGCAGAAGGCCACAAGGAATGACCTGTCCTGGAGTCACAGGAAAAGCTCCTGAACCAAACCAAACCCTGAATTCTCTGCTGAGCTGGAAGAACACGGTGAGTATTGCAGTGGGAAACGTCCTCTGCCTCAGGGACACACACACTGGGGGCTTACAGGGGTTTAGCTATAGGATAATTCCTTCTTTTTTCCACCAAAGTAATCTCTGTGCATTGCAGAGCTCAGTGTTTTCAGGGATGGGGAGCACTTCTATTTTGAGGACTCACAAACCCATTTGTTGGACATCTCCATACTCAGCTTTGGGAAACGGACTCGCGGTTTCAGCACTGGGCTCCTGAAAGTGAATAACAGTGAAGATTCCTCCCAGAAGAAAGGTTCCAGGACAGAAAGGCCTTGGTGCCCAGGGAGTGCCCTGGGTGGCCCATCACCTGTACCTGAGACACCCAGGCCATGGCCTTTCTTCCCTGGGTGGAAGGGCTTCCCAAAACTGAATACAGCCAAAGCTTACTCTTACTGTGGGAGACACCACTTACGGGCTGCTCTGCTCCTGAGAAAGGACTGACAAAACAACTGCAAGGAAAACCTTCTCTGAGTGCCTGGGAGGTTTTGCTTTCCCCAGCCCATCCTCACTGGAGGGGCTGCAAGGCTGAAGCTGAGCAAATGAGGAAGGGATGAAGGTGCTGAGCTCCCCTCTGCTGCCTGAGGATGAAGCCATGAACTGAGGGTGCAACTTAATCTGAATTCCAGAGACCACTTTGGGGAGAAAACCAGAAGGATCTCTTCCTTTCAGAACATTTCACAGCTTGCAGAAATTGTTTGTGCTGCTTCCCCCTGACACAGAAAGGCAAAAAACCTGAGCCCTCACTTCCTCTGGTGTGAAGTAAGCAGGGAAGGAAAGCAATGAAATTAAATCATCCTCCTCCACAAAGCACCAGAATGCCAAACCCAGCCAAGATCCAGCTCAAAAGAAGATCTCCAGTTTGTTAGGGGGGGTTGGTGGTGCAGTGTGTGTGGCTGTGCATGGGGAAGGCACAGAGTGAGCACCAGGGTTTAGATGAGCCTGTGTGCCCTTGGTAACTGTGGCTGACCAGTGGATTCCCCATAAACCCACAGTAAGGCACCGCTCTTCACTTTAACATGCCGAGAACCTGGAAATCCAGAAATGCTGGAAACTGGGCTGCCAAGGTGCAGAAGCCCTGCAAACAGCTCCATGCCTCCGAGCAGATGTTGCTCATCCCACTACACCAGCACTCATCTGCTTCACAGATGTCCCTGACTAATGAGCAGCTACTTTGTACTTGTTCCCCTTGTGCTGCGGGTCATCCCAGGTCTGAGAGATTTAAAAATACTCAAGGTCTGTGTAGCTCTGCACAAGTCAAAGGGGGTTGCTGGGCATTGGGTCCAGAGACTGAGCAGGAGGTGAGGTTTGGGGTCTTTTAAAGTCCTTTTTAAACCCAGGATGAAGCAGTAGTGTTGGTGCACTTTTCCTCCAGCAAACTCCATCTCAGGGCTTTGGATGCTGCATCCACAAGGTGGAGGATCCGTGCAGGGGGTGGTCATCACACACAGGATGCTTCAGTGCCAACATCTGGTCTTTTTCAGATGAGGGACTTTGGAAGGGAACGAGCCATCCTGCCCCTGACATCTCCACTGAGCCATATTATTAGTTTTGGCGATTAAATCGAAACCCGTTTGCAGGTGACAATGCTGTAAAAATAAGTAGGTACCAGAGCCGACATTGTGAGAACGAGGCGGGAGCACGGAGCTCAGGCAGCACATATAATCCACGGGGAAATAAGTGTGTGAATAATGAATGGGCACTGGAAAAATAAAATACATTATTGTGGTAAAGATAAGTCTATTAAAGTCTCGCTGCAGAGCCTGCCTGATAGATTGCTGGGTTCTCCAGCTGCAGCTCTTCCCTCCCCTCAGCTGCGTGTCCCCACCTGAGCATCCACCCAGAGGGGGCTTCCCAGACACCCCAACTTGCCTGGGATGGACACCTTGGACCTTCGTGGCCTCTTTTGCTGCTCCCTCTAAGTGCCCTGCAGTGGCTTTTAGCTGAGCCCAAGGGAATCACCCATGGGATGGGAGCTGGGAGTGCAGCACCCCAGTGCTGCAGGGCTCAGTCCCGAGGTGTTGCTGGGCTTTCCATTTACACCCCACCCCTGCCCCACCCCTGCTCAGCCTCCTGGTGTGGGGACAGTGTGGCACCACGTTTGTTCTGAAGGGGAAAAATCTCCTGCTTGCCCAATCCAGCGTTACCGTGCTCAGGTGCAGGAAGCAATGGGATGCCAAACTCAGCCATCATTCCAGCATTTCCATGTACTGACGCTTTTTTTCCCCTCTCCTTGCACCTTCCTCTGAACTGCCCTGAGATGCTCAGAACCCAGAAAGAGGGAGTGACAAGGGCATGAGGGTCCCAGGAGCCTTCATCCCATCATCACCCTCCTCTGCCCACAGGCAGGGAGTGCGTGGGCAGGCACTCCTGTCCCATGAGATGTCCGCAGCCATCTCACATGCCTCCCTATGTCCAGCTCTTCCTGCTGAGAGACCCAAGTGTTGGAAACTCTCTCCCTGCCTCATCACCTCTGGCAAGGGGGAAGGAAGACAGGCATGTCCTACCTGGATGTGAGTTTTACTGTCACTGCTGCTCTAGAGGATGAAGGCAACTCCCCACCCACCACCCGGGTCCTCCTCAAGCTCCAAAACAACCTGACCCGAGCAGGTGAGGTGACCTGGGCAGCAAGAGCTGTTTCTCCGCTCCATCACCCCCCAAGCAGCAGCAGCCAAGGCCACCGTGTGCCAGGACCTCATGGGTGGCACGTGCAGGCAGGGCCGGGTGGCACCTCGGGATGGGCTGGCAGCTGGTACAGCCCAGCCCCGGGCTCAGCCCTGCAGCAACCTGAGCCCAGCTTTGCTGCCCTAATTAGAAACACCCAAATTAATCAGTGTGTTGCTTTTCCATCACAGCCTGTCCAGCTCTGAGAGGAGCCTGTGTTGTTCCGCACTGACCTGAAATGATTTGTCAGTGGTCAGTGCAGCCGTGGCAGGGACGGTGTCTGCTCCCATTATGTCTCTCTCTTCTGATCTGAGCTTGGGTTCCCTGTTTGTTTTTTTCCCAGAGAAAAAGGGGTTTTGTTTGTGTTTCTCCTTCAGCAGGAGGAAATTTCCAAAGGAGCAGTCACTTTGAATCAAAGTCTTTCCCTTCCGAATGGGCTCGTGAAGTTGCGGGGGATTGTGTCCGTTTCTTTTTGAACCTCTCCAGGATGTGACTTGTGTGATGTGTGGTGTGGGGTCACCACGCTCAGCTCTGCTCCGTGGGGCAGCAGGGGCAGATGTGAGGGGACAAACTGCTGTGTGATGATTACTGCCCATCAGCTCAACTCCTGCCTTGTGACAGATCCGGGGAAGTGTCTCAGGGTGTTCCTCCCTACACTTCAATCTGGAGCTGTGACTGCTCAGGCTGTGGCTGAGTGTTTATCACCACAAACAGGGCAGCTGAAGTTGGGAGGCTCTTTATGTTCTGAGTCCTGGGCTTTGATGGGGAAAAGGGAAGGAGAGGTCAGGGTCAGTCCTTTCTCCCAGGTAACAAGTGATAAGACAGGACAAAATGGCTTCAATTTGTAGCAGGGAACATTTAGATTGGATATAGGGAAAATACAGGAGCAGAGAAATCGGTGCCATCACAGCAGAGGGAAATTGTTCAGGTTGGGTCTGTAACTGGCTGCCTGCCCCCAGAAAAGCACCACAGTCCATCCGTGTTTATGCTTTCTGCCCTCCTCCAGACACCTGGGAATCCCTCTGTCCTTCTGGGAATGGTGAGTAGGGTGACTGAACAAAGGTGAGAGCTCAGACAGAGCTTTGGGCCATTCCTGCCCTGCAGCGTTTCTTAGCAGGGAACTGCCCCAATGTCATTGTCACTCTGCTGAAAGAGTAAAATAGAGAGGGATCTGCTTTGGGATGGTCATGGACCCTTCAACAAAGGGCAAGGTGGCCCTTTTGGGACATGTGGATGCTGCTGAGCATCATTTCCTTGCTCAGAGCTGCACCAAAGGAGCTCGGGGATGTTCTTTTAAAGCAGGCTGGGGTATTGCACCCAACCACAGCACCCGGTGCTTACACTGTGCTGGGGGAGCCCACGTTTGCTCCATCCCAGAGCGATGCTTACGGCAGAGCTGCATCTTCCCCTTCTCCTCCGTGAGCTGCCATCCTCTGGGAAAAGCACCGGGAAGATTCCTGCAGCAGAGAGGAAGCACCAGCCCCGCATTGGTGTTTGAAGAATGAGCTCGATACACGTCGTGTGATTTGGGGAATTGCAGAGGGGGGAGGATGGTGGAGGAAATGGCAGCTCGGAATATTGGGGGTAAAATAACATCAATAACGAAGGGAGCAAGAAGGAAATCAGGCAGGGCTGCCCGTCAGTTCGCTGATTTAAGATTCACTTTGAAAACCTATTCCCCTTCAGGGGAAACACGTGCCTGCCCCGCCGGCAGCCGGCCAGCGCTGCTCCGGAGGCGTTTGGGAGGGAAGGGAAGGATTGCGGGAGCTGTATTTACAGCAAAGAGCAGTTTCGTGGTGCTGAATCGTTTGGGGAGAAGAGCTGGGCCGGCAATTTCTGCTCCCGCAGCCTCACTGCACCTTGATCGATGGAGTGTGGGGCTGTGGATGGGTTTGTGGTGGAGTGTGACCGAGGCTTTGCCTTGTGGGGGGGTCGTGGGGAAGGGTCTCAGTGCGGGAATCCAGGCACATCCCTTTGGGAAGAGCTTCAAAGGTTCGCCCGCCTCACACACCTTTCCTCCTTGTAGCCTCTGCTTTGCATTTTCATTTTTCAAACACCTCATAATCACACTAATTAATACATTCTGGGATAATTCTTCTTGGCTCCCAGCAAATTTAAATCAGCATTTATTAGCATATTGCCGTGTCTGTGGTGTTTGTTCAAGTCCAGCATAACCTTGTGCTTCATTAAGAACCCAGAAGCGATCAGGAGAGCAGCGAGCTGCCCCCACCCCTCCAGCTCTCCCTGGGACTTTGCACTGTCACCCGGAGTGAGCAGTTCATGGCATTGCCCCACCCTGGTCCCAGGGCTGGATGCCCCTTCCCCAGTCACTTCCTTCTCCCTGAAGGTGAGATGGGACAAGGACAGACTGGCTAATGCTGTTTGAAACTATCAGAAGAGTGGCTTTGCCCCTTGATCCTGCGCTCTTCTTGCCTCCCCATTCCCTGTGCAGCTGGAGATGGGACAGGATGGCACAAGGGTGGCTTTTACACCCCGAGCCCATCTATGGAGAACACAGGAGCTCACCCAGCCTCCTGCTCCATCCCCGGGAAGGCTGGGGGAGAAGGAAGGTCTCTGGAGGAGGTCTGGTCCATCAGATGTAAAACGGGAGGCTGCAGTCCCCTCCCTCCTGCCTCATCTCTGAGGGGGAGTGGGGGTTTCATCCCTTTGATAGAGACATTCCTGTGGCCAGGGAGGTGAGAAGGTTTGGAGGGTTCACTACACGAATGACTCAAGATTCTGACCTTTATTGGGGCCAACCCCCCCTGCCCTGTCCCCTCCCTCCCACCCATTGACAAGCACAAAGTGCAACAGGGGTAATGGCAGCGGCTTTAAAGATCTTTTGGGCGCATTTACTGATGTCCCGGAGGGCAATCCCCGCTGCCAAGCAGAGCCATCCGTCCTTGCCCTCCCCGCTGTCCCTCCCCTTCTCCCGGCGATGGGAACAGCCGCAGCCACCGAGAGCCGTGCCCGGTGTCAGCTCGGTCCCCTTGTGCCCCCAGCACCGCCCCAGCCACTAATCCTGATCCTCCAAAAGGGCCAAAAGGCTGCACAGGCGGTGGCAGCGCACCAGGATTAGCACTATCCCTATTTTTTTCCTAGCAATGGTTGTTTGCATTGAAAATCTCCGAGACTTTCGCCTCTGGCTAACACGCTCCTCACCACCACCACTGTCACTTCATTTGCTCTGAAAAGGTTCCCAAAATGTTCGTGGGCGGGTGGGGTTTCTCAGCTGTCTGGCCATTTAGAAGGGCAAAAAAACCTATCAAATTCCACGAGCTGCTCAGTGCACCGAACTCTTCTGCTGCATTAGCTGTATCAGCTCGGAAAATGTATCCTTCAATCAGTTTAAGCCTCTAGGCTTGATGTAATTTTACTGCTGCCTTCTCTCTAAGGTACTTTTACAGCTGCTATCTCAAAGTATTTACAGACGGGGAGAGCAGCAAAGTAAGAAGAGACTTTGCTCAATTTTCCCCGACATGGGCGGCAGCTCAAGGCTTGGCAGACAGGGCTTTTCCCCTCGGGATTAGCAGAGACCCACGGTGGGACCATCCTGCTCACTCTCACGGGCAAGGAACCTGTTTAAACACCAACAAAACCTCCAGCTTTGGCAGGAACTGTGGCACTTGCTGGTCCTTAAATCCTCCCATCCTTGATTTTCCTTCTGGGAACTCAACCGGCTGCGGGTGCAGCTCCTCTCAAGGATGCTCTCTGGTATCTGCTGCCCCTTCTAACCCACTAGTCCTCTGTTTAAGGTCCAACATCAGGGGTTTGGGGGGGAAAAACCACCCCGGAGAGGAGGAAAACTGCAAATCTGTTGTGGTGCTGCACAAGGAGACACGTGCTTGCCCACGCTGAGAACTCCACATGCTGCCAGCATGAGCTGACGGCTTTCTGTCAGTCTGCAACCGAGTTAGATTTTAATTCGAGCGCAGAGTAAGCACCAGAGTCAGGCATGTGCTTAATCTGAAGTCCGTGAGACAAAAGGACCTGCTTAAAGTTAAGCACGCGCTTAACTGTTGCTCTTTGAGGTGAGCCAAGTTTGCCGGATCCAGCCCTGCAGCGAGCTTTTTAAATACAGCTAATTGCATATTGAGTGTAATGGGCAAGTTCTCGCCTCCAAAATCACCAACAATTAATTATTAGGAAGGGTCTTTAGCAGCTGCACAATAGACACCGGCGGTGCTCTGCGGTGGCCCCGTCCCAGCGGTATTTGCAAGGGCCGGTGGCATTTGGCTCACGACATAAAATAAACGGTCTGTTAAAGCAGAATGGGAGCCGTGTTTCAGATCCCGATCCATCTTCCACTGGGGAGTGGGACCCACGGCCAGAAACCCCAAAGGGGACCCGAGCAGGGGGAGTAGGAGTGATGGAAACCCTTGGCGTGAGATCGCTGTCCTGCAGTGCTCCCTGTTTGTCCTGCACCCTGCAAACCAGGTGGTCTCTGCAGAATTTCTGCTCAGCTGGTTCTTCTCCCTATGTCCAGTCCATGAGCAGGGGATCCATCCCTGCTGCCCCTGCTCTGTGCAGGAGCAGCATCATCCCTCTCCTCCGTCTCTTCTCAGGGACTCCTGGGCTGCTGAGGTTGGTACATCCAGCAGTGTCTCGTGCCTGAGGGGACACTGAAATGCCACCTGGGGATGCTCAGACAGGAGGGATGTAAAAAGTGACCCACCTGGGGGCTGCAGTGACAGCCAGAGCCTTGACCCTTGGGGACATCCATCACTCTGTTAACCTGAACCCCAAGAAACAGCTCATCCCAGAGCCAGAGATCTTGGACTCCATCCAGCTTCTCTTCACTTGGGCGTAATCCATCCTAAATCCACCCCATGCCCATGCAAGACTCTCTAAATGCTTTTTATAACCTATTTTTTATCCCACCCTGCAGCTGAATGAAGTTAATTCACCCACATGGCCCCAGGAGCACCATAGCCTTCTCCAGCACCTGCTCTTAGGTTTTGACATGTTGCAGCCAACTGTCCCTCTTCCAGTCTCTTTAAAATTTGTCTGCATGGATTGAAAAGCTCTAGATTCAGGCAGAGACAGGAAATGACCACAGAGAACAAGAGAAAACTTGTGATGTGACTTTGTAGGAGTCCTTTCATCCTATCCCTACACCTAGAAGGCACGAGGGATGCCCACCAAACTGGTTTGTTTCCTGCCAGCCCCTCTGTTCATTCCTTTCTTCATCCCTCCATCCATTGCATCCCAATTTAGCCGACGCTTGAGCCACGGCCACTTGTTGCCTTGACCATGCAGATGAAGGTGGGGTTGTTAGTGTGGTAAATGAAATTCATTAATCAAGGGGGAGAGAAAATCCTGAAAGGAAACGAGCTCATTCATCCACTCCCTGACATGTCTAATGGTGCTTTTGTTTGCCTGCGTCTTCATTGTGTCTTGTCTCACAGAGGCAGAAATTTCAAGACTGAGCCGAGTTGGAAATTCCAGCAGAAGAAACACAAAAATCCCCCCTCCCCACCTCCCTTTGCATCCTCCAGACTGGGGAGGTTGCTAAGTGACAGCGTTTCTGCTCTCACTAACTCACTGTGAGAACCTGAGCACTTAAAAGCAAGAAAATGGCTATTTAAGGACATGATAACTCATGTTCTTTGATAGCAACCAACAGGCTGTTTGTTCTGAGAGGAATGGGGGGATTTGGCACCCAGGAATTAAGTTTGGAGGGGATGAGCAATGGTTTCGGTGGGAATTTGGCCTTGTCTGCACTTTCTCTGCAAACAGGCTGGAGGTGGAGCATGTGCAGGGACCTGTGTGCACCCTGGGGGGGATTTTAGCCCAATTTGTGGCCACAGAGCTTGGCAGGGCCACACCCCCATGCCTCAGTTTCCCTGCTGCATGTAGGAAACGTCACTGCAGGAGCTCTGGGAGTCCAGCACGGTGGATCCTGTCCTGGCATGATGCTGAAAAGCTGATCCCAGTTTCACTTCCAGCACCTGTGACAAAGGAACGAGGGGAGGCAACTCAGCCCCTGACAAGCTCAGCCCTCCCTTGGCTTTTCCCAGGCTGGTTCCCAAATGGATTGGGCGGATCCTGTATCCCACCAGCAGCAGAGCCGAAGGCAATCAGCCCAGCCCTTCCCTCTCCTCGCTGCCAACCAGCTCCATTTGTTTTTTTAATTCCGCTGTTGTTGGGATTGCTGTTCTGTGATCCCATTTAAGATCATTGATTTACCACAGAGTCCTCAATAAGCAATTTGGTGCAATTGAAGCTGTTATCTTGCTACAGATCACGTGCTGCAGGGAGGGGGGGAATAAGGAAGGAGAGGGAAAATAAGAAAAATGGCTGGAGGTCCCCAGAGCCAGCCAGGATCCATTCCTTGTTGCATTCCACACCTCTGAGCCCCGGGGAGGTCTGGAAGGGGTTTGCATGTTGTGGTTCAGGATTGGGAAGAGGGTCTTGGCTCCTTTTATTAGGACTTATTCTGGCACGAGTTTGGGAGGGTCCCGAGGGTCAGAACTTGGGAAGGAGCTGGATTTTTCCACCATTGATGGCAACGAGCACAGCCATGGACATGGGCACTTGTGGAGGGTATAACACAGCCCTCATGCACCAGTGCTGGAGGTTCCTTGTCAATTTGAGTTCAAAAACCTCTCTCTCTGCTCCGGAGGGAGGTTTGCAGCCCTGGGTGCCTCTTCCCCTCTGGGCTGGATTTGCCTCCTGAGTCTTCTGCCATGTCCTCAAAAAAAAAACCCCAACCAAACAAACCACCCCACCTTTTTTTTTTAACACTATAGGTTTTGAGGGGAAAGGAAAAGCAAATCCCAACCTAATTACAGGAGAAATTTGTCATCTCTAAATCAGTGAGCTTTGAAACCAAACATTCCCCAACCACATCAGGCAAAAAACAATTTGCAGGGCCATTGAGGGGCAGGATAAAATATTCCAGCACTGGGATGGGGGCTGTAGTTTTTAGCCAGAGGTTTCCAGTACCTTCAAAATGCCCCAAAGCACAAGGAGGGTGGGTTTTAGGATACCTGTATTTTATCAGGCGCAGCCATTAGCTGGAATCAAACCGTAAGAGCCCAGGGAAGCTGCCCCAGAGACACTTTTCTTCCACGCTAATGGATGGAGAACTCCCTCCTGATCATAACCTACAACAAAAAGCCTAAATACAAAATCAGGTAATAGAGAGAAGACCTGGCAAATGTGTGCACTGCAGTGATTTGAAACAAATTGTGGACATTTGGAGTGTGGAGAGAAAAATAAACTGGTTGTAAAACAGCTACCTGAGAGCCCTGGTAATGACAGCTTTAAAAACACACTAATGAAATGATTCAACTGCTTTCAAGAGGGTTTGGGAGCTGCTCTTTGGGGGCAGAGATGTGCAGGGAGGTGCCTGTGCCCTGGTTGCATTCACAGTGTACAAACTCAGCAAAGTGATGCTGTAGCTGTGGCGGGACCAGAAATGATGTTTCTTGGTGAAACGGCCACTGAACTTGTTGATGCTGCTCCCAGAAAGCCCTGGCTTGTCTCTCTCACACCTCCAGTGCTTTCTGCTTGGCCTGGCTGAACTCCAAGTGACCTGCAGTGCTCTTCATGTGGGCCCTCACCCCCCCAAAAAACCCACAGCCTGGGCCAGCTGGGCACCCACAGCAGTGCCCAGGGTGATCCCAGCAAAGAGCCCCAAGGAAATAGCTCAGCAAAGATTAAGCCTGTGAGTTGTAGAGGTTCCCAGCGCTCAGTTTTTCTGGGAGGAGCAGGAAGAACTCAGAAACAAGGTTGTTCCATCCTGAGCCAGGACAGGCAGCTTTCCCCAGGCTGCAGGACCCTGAACTTTGAGTCACCTCAGAGCCCAAATCCTTGAAACCTTCCCCAGGTGGGATCATTTCCATGCTGGGGGGGCTTCATTCTGACTTCAGAGATG
This sequence comes from Pitta sordida, assembly GCA_013390025.1. NCBI lineage: Eukaryota > Metazoa > Chordata > Aves > Passeriformes > Pittidae > Pitta > Pitta sordida. Next base: position 176,434 of record WEKX01022734.1, on the reverse strand, counting down.
CTGCTCCCTCTGCCAAACACCCCAGGGCCCTGCTCCTGCACCCCCAGCTCTCCTCCAGCTTTTTCCAGAGGCATTTTGGCATCTCCAGCTGTTGGCAGAGCTGAGCCAAGGCCAACACCCCTGGGGATCTCCACACGCTTCAGTATCTCCTTCTCAGTTAAGCCAACAACAGATTTATTTGGACTTTTTCTTTTTCCTGGTTCTGGAAAAGAAACTAAAATCACTTTTCAGAGACATCATCTGTGCTCCTGTTCTGTTCCAGTCAAAATCAAAAGGGCTTGGGTTGATTTCCAGCTTTTAAAGGCAAAAAAATAAATAAATGGAATCAAAGGACGTGTCAGGGGGGAAGAACTTTCAGATCAAAAGATTGAAGCGGCTTATTCCAAGCCAAGAATGTCTACATGTCAAAAGGAAATATTTTTATTTTTGAATGTGTTTTTTCTGTCCTTTTTCTTCTGGAGTGTCTCTGTGTTTCAGCCACAAAAGACCAGGTTAAGAGGGACACATCCATGGGACCCAGAGCAAACCCCTGGGATGCCAAATGCCCACCACAACAGCCAAGGTGGTGCTTCCCCAGCCCCAGGAGCATCTCTGCCACTGCCCAGTTCTGTGCAGCACTCTGGGGATGCAATAACCCTTGGGGGTTTGAATGTCACTGAGAAGAGTGGTGTCTGGTGATCTCTGACTGTTAAATGGGATACTGGGAAGAAATTCTTCCCTGGGAGGGTGGTGAGGCCCTGGCACAGGTTGCCCAGAGAAGCTGTGGGTGCCCCATCCCCAGGAGTGTCCCAGGCCAGGTTGGACAGGGCTTGGAGCAACCTGGGACAGTGGAAGGTGTCCCTGCCCTTGGCAGGGGGTGGGATGAGGTGACTTTTAAGGTCCCTTCCAACCCCAACCATTCTGTGATTCAGCAGGTCCCTGTAGACATCTGGGCTGGGGAGAGGGAGTTTAGGGGAATGCAGTGATTCCCCATGGAACTGCCTCTGCTTTTAGATGTTTCTGAACCTCCGTGGCTGGGATGAATCGGGAGGAATTAGGATCAGCAATATGGGATGGACATGTGGAGAAGAGGCACAACCCTTAGTAGCCACTAGAGAATCAATGATGGGACTCAGAGCAGCTCATGGACCTTGCAGAGGGGCTGGTGGGTGCAGGTGAGTTGGGCCAGCTCTCTGTGGGTGCTTCTGTGTGTGTCCCAGCTCATGTCCCCTCTCTCAAGCTTCCTGGAGGGCTCCAGTTCCATAAACCAGTGGTTGTGTTACACCAGTGTCGACACAGCATTTTTCCCCCTCCACTGCAGATACAACTCAGAGGATCCTCCTCATTCCCTAAGTAATCCCAGGGCCATTTGACAGCAGCCTCCAGCACGACGTGAGCAGCAATTATTCCTCATTTTGCTTAACTGTGTGTGCGAGAGAGCCGGGAAAGGCGGCGCCTCCGTGTGCCTCCCCAGGCCTAAACCAGGACGACGCTTATTAATCTGCTCAGTGGGGTCCTGCCAGACAAAATGTATTTCACTGCTGAGACAGAAAGCGATGGGCTCCCAGGAACCAGCAATATTATTTACATGCCATTGATCGGTGCAGAGCTTCTGCTGGCTCAGCAGTTTGAACCCCTGGTTTTCATCAGTGGAGTGCTTAACCCTTGGCTAATTGGATTTGCGTCGTTAGGGTGATCTATGCTGCCTCCAATTATTCCATGCACAGTCCTGGCTTGGGCAACAGGGACACGGAGCCAAAAGGCCTGAACCCCTGCAAGGTCAGGGCAGGCAGAAGTGTCCTGGTGTGCTGGGACATCAGGTCCCTGATGAACAGCAGGGACAGAGCTGGAGCTGGAGCTGGGTGGAAGTTTGGGCTGAGAGAGGATTTTATTTGCCCTGAAGTGGGTGTAGATTTAACTGTCCTAACTGGCACCTTGCAAAGGACAGAGTTAAACCCTGTAAATACGGGGAGGGGATGGGACAGGGAGGGTGTGAAAATTGGCTGTGATTAATTACTGAGCAGTGAATTATTGTTACATTAATTAGGCTGCATCTGAAACTGCAGCCCTGAGCCCACCTACCCACAGGCCAAGGACATATTAGCGCCAAGGAAAACAGGCACAGAGGGGTGAAGCCAAGTCACAGGGTCACCCCAGGAGGCCATTTTGGGACTGGGGCTCTGCATCCTGTCCCTGTGGTGTTGGATCAGGACAGAGGTGCTGTTTCCATCCCCAGTCTGGTCTTCCCAGATGCCTCCCAGTTTAAGCCATTTTACCCTCAAGGCTGAGCTGGTTTCTCGCACCATGGATGTCCCCATCCTGCAAAGCAGTTCCTTACATTTCCAATGCACAGAGTGGCAATACAAGGAAGTTGTAAAACCAGTAATTTTCAAGGAATGAAGTTCCATGGTTTTTTTCTGCATGGCCAGAAGGTTTTATTTTCCCTGGACCGGCACCAAAAGCCACTCAGTGCTTTGGCCCCAGACGTGAGGAGACCCCGGGAGTCAGCTGTCCCTCCAAAGCCAGATATTTGGGAGATGCTTTCTCCCACGGGAAGACTGAAGGGCTGTGGCCCTGTGCAACCCTCACAGCCTGGTTTTCAATCATGTTCAAGAGGAACCCTTTAAGGGGATGCAATGCCAAGCCCAACAGACGGGTAATTGGGTGCCGTTCGCTGAGCCGTGTCACGGGAGGTCAGACAAGCTGCTCCTCCGTGACCTTTAAATCCACCAACTAACAAAATTGGGGCTTTTCGTTTGGCCGTGCTGCCGGGACAACCAGCAGCATCTGCTGCCTGCCCTGCCTGGCTCTGAGATGAATCCAGGAATAGCCGGATTTAGCCAATCTGGGCTCTCACTGCACCCTCTGCAGGGAGCGATCCCTGTGGGCGAGCGCTGCACATCCAGAGCCGGGAGGGCGAACACGCCATCCTTGGGCAGGGCGCTCCCAGCTGGCATCGGGCCCCCATGGGGACACTGAGTCACTGCCCTGTGCTGGCACGATCCCATCGGAGGGCAGGTGGGAACTCCGGGAATTGATTTCCCACCCCCCCTCCCCGGTGCTGAGTCGGTGAACTGAAAATGAGTCTGTTCCTTTACGGGAAACCGGGAAGCTCATTTAAAATGCAACGGTGGTTAAAGGGATCTGCATCTCCGAATGCCACCGGGGTAATACACCTTCACCGGGGCACTGGAATGAAAGCCCAGAGCAGCCCCGGGAGCTGGGAGCACAGCCTGGTTTGGGTTGGAAGGGACCTTCCAGCTCCATCTCACTCTGAGCCCCTGCAGCGACTCCTTCCACCAGACCAAGGAAACCCCGCAAGGGCCCCAGAATTCCTGGCAAACCAAGGGCAGTCCTGGAGAGCAGCAAAAGTTCCAGTCCAGCCATCCCTGGAAAGCGCTGGGGGATTCCTATAAAATGTGAGGGAAATTCATAACAGGATCCTGAAACCTTGTGGAGACTCCTGGGTGACTGGGAGACCTGCAGCCCACTCCCCACCCCAGCTCCAGCTCCTCTCCCTGCCCCGGTGGCCATGCCCGCGGGAATATTTAGGCAACACAGAAGGATCCACAGCTGGGAGGGGGGGATCAGCATCCCAGTGCATAGGAGGAGCCCCAAAAGTTTGGGATCGGGTGGGTTGTCTTATTTCTGCCCCCTGGAGCCACTCGGGAAGCCCTTCCTCAGCTCCAGCTGCCGTGAAGACGAGAGCATCCCTGCGCTTTCCCGAGGGAGGGATCTTCGCTGAGCCAGGCAGAAAACGCAGCCGCGAGCCCCCAGAAATAATGGTGCAATTACCGAAGTAATTATGTCCCGGCTGCTGCGCCAAATCCTGCCCCGTTAATGTCAACAGCGAGGGGGGGCAGCGCGCTGGTCCTGCCTTAATTAAACTTCCCTGGGACAGTCGGAGATGGCCATGGAGAGGCTTTTCTCATCACTTGTATTCCCGGGAAATAAATATCCCACGCTGTCGGGAATGTCCCTCCATCACCTGTGATGCTCCAGACGCAGAACAGGGCTGGAAAGGCAGTTGGGTTCCCCACAGTCCCTTGGGTTTTGTGGTCCCTGTCCCTGCACAATCCGTCCTGGGGACAGGGCTGCACGTGGAGGGAAAGTGGCCGGAGGCGTCTCAGAGGGAGCACAAGGAGGATGTGCTGGGGAGAGAACAGCCGAGACACCAGGAGATTATGGGGGAGACGATGGAAAAGGGAAGGGGCTGACCTCAGCAAAGATAATTCCTGTTTTTCACTCTCCTTTGGTCCCTGCTCTCTCGGTGGCACGAGGACATGGATGCTTTATGAGGTTAGTCCGAAATTTTAAGGCATTTTTAAAGGAATTTTTAAGGCAGGACTGGGGGGACCAAGCTTCCCTCTGGGAGGTGAGGGGCATCGGGGTGCAGGGGTGCGAGGCTCCAGCTCTGCCTCCTCCTCACAGGTGGCTTGTGCAGCCTCACAACACCAAATTAAAATGCAAATATGTCCCTGCCTGCTGGGAACAGATAGTGAACCGCTAAACAGGGAAAAGGCAGCGGGAATAAACAGAGAGAGCACTGAAGGGAGCTGGGAGAGAGACTGCTTTTTAATTATTTTCTGCTTTTTTTTTTTTTCCTTTCACTGAGACTTGGCTTTTTGGTGGTATTTAATGGGATCTGAAGCAATAAAGGGGGGAGGTAGTGGTTTTGGTTTAGCACAGGTGGCTGGGGGCCTGTCCCAGTGGGCGCCACCAGCCCCCAGTACAAGGGTGGGCTGGAGCCTCCATCACCCCATCTCCAACTGCTCTCTGGGGTCTTTTTATTTTTACATTTTGGGATCATTCATATGGGAAAAAAATAAAATGTCAGCAGTAGGAGTGACGAGAAACAACTGGGGAAGGGACCAGACAATATGAGATCCCACCAGAGCCTTCACATCGCTCCCATTTTCCTGGAGTTTGTCCTGGGCGTTTTGCCTGCTGCCCCCTGGTGTGTTTGCTGACGGGCTTCAAGGTCACCAGGAGCCCAAATAAATTGGTGATAAACTGCTTCCCTGGCGCTCCTAATGCCCAGAGGGAGCTTTTGAGGGCTGAGATGGTGGGTGATGCCCAGGGGCAAGTGTGTGTGTATTTATTGGTGTCTGTATGTGCATCCACACACCCCTGCACCTGAGCAGAGCCCCTTGCATGGATCCATAGAGGGACTACACATATACATCCCATATACATATATATATGCACACATTCATATTATAGATGCATATATATGTATAAAGTATAAATACATATGTATGAAGTATAAATATATACATCTATTTACTGATATCAGTAAATAGATACTTATACAGCTACAGAGAAGGGTTTGCTCTTTTCGTTCAAAAGCAAAGCCACCCTGAGCAAGTCTCCCTCCTCCTGCTGCCCCTCACCCCGATCCGAGGGGAGGCAGCAATTTGGGAAGCGTCTGACTGGAAGTGCCTGGGGGTGCAGTGATGCTGTGGGACATGAGCTGGGGGTACAAGGGCACAAGAGCATCATCAGCCCCTGCAAACAGTGAGGGTTCCCCTGGCCCGTGGGTGCTGCCTTCCCAAGGGCTCTTGGAGACCCGAGCTAGAGCAATCAGCTGAAATGGGAAGTGATGGGCTGGAAAACCACTGCTGATGCTTGGTGTCAGACCTTGGGCCTGGCCTCAGCTGGGAGGAGGTGGTGGGCAAGCAGCCAGAAGTGGGGCAGAACCTGGCAGTGGCTCAGCTGCAGGGACACCCCACACCGAGCCTGGCCAAGCTGCCTGGATTCCTGTGGCTCCAGCCCTGTTCCCCCACCTCCAGCTTCACGGACCGGGAGTCAGGTGCTATCAGCTCTTATTACAATTATAAAATTTTATTATACCCTTTTCTTACCTTTCCCCTCTCTTTTTCTTCTCTTTTCTTTTTCCCCCCACAAATGTATTCATTTATGTTAATTGAACGAGGAGGTTTGGCAGTTCCAAGCAGGGAAGTCGGCTGTGTTAATTTTACTGCTCAGAGCCACTATCAGCTCAGCAGCTCCTTCAGCCAGACCTGGGTCCTTCAGATAACGGGGCACAGTAAAACCAACTAATGGCATCACCTGCCTGGCCCCTGAGCACATCTCAATTCCCACACACATACATATGTATGTATATATATATATATATATGCATATATAAAATCAGCACAGAGCTATCAGGTAAGTTTTAAGGCCACTCAAGGGAGGAATTTTCATAGCCCAAAATTGATCAACTCTTTAAAGAGGCTTTCGAAACACTTCACACCACCCGGGACTGTGGCTCAGTGCCAGGGAAACTGAGGCACGGGGGGCAGCAAGAACAGGGCTGCATCACTAGTCCCTGCCCACCCAGGGTGCCCAACGAAGGAGAATGTGGGAAGGGAAGCCCCAGATCCCCAGCTTTGACCCCCAAGTGCTCAGAGCTCAGGTGGGGGTCACAGCTGAGCCATGCCCCCAGGACACTGGCAGTCTGTGTGTGTCCCCAGCACATCCCACATGCACCAGGGCTGACCCCCCCCAAAGCACTGGAAGCTCGCACCCCAGGCACCACAGCAGGGGTAGGGCCCATCACAGTGCTGCAATGCCACTTGGTTTAGGCTTTTTTTGTTTCATTTTTAGGCTCTTTGTTTCATTTTTTAGTTTTCTGGTCTTTTATTTAAGAAAAAAAAAAAAAAGAGACACAGTGGTGGGTAATTTCCGATCCAGAAATAATCCGCTGCCAGCCTCCACCTGCCCCTCCACTGGGTGATGCCAGGGGGGTCCCTGGCCCCACATGTGGGTGCCCATGGGGACAACTGCACAGCCCAGGTCCCACAGCCCCACAGCCCCGGTACCTGGGTGTCCCCACAGGGGTGACATGGCTGAGGATGCTCTGAGCTGGGAGATGGGATGGCCCTGGGCTGAGCCAGAGGGGCTGGGAGCTGCCACCAGCATGGGGTGACCGGGGAGGCATTGGGTTATGGCAGTCAGAAGGCACCACAAAGGCTGAGCCTGGCTCCGGGCATCCCTGCTGGGCTGGCACTGGGTGAACTGGGCTGGCACTGTGAGACTCAGGGCAGGTCTGGTTGTGGGTGTCCCCAGCCAGACTTGATCCCACAAGAACAGTGGGAAACCCCCACACCACCTTCCAGTCCCAGACCCACATTCCAGCACTGAGGGGGACAGTGGCTCGTCCCGGAGGTCCCAGGAGGGGTGTCAGGTGAGGGGGCCCAGCACTGGCCCCACTGCTGGGAACAGAGGGGCAGGCAGGCTCATGGGCAGTAAACTCGCTGGCCACCCCCAAACTGTCCCTGCCCATGGGCCACAGCCCTTCCCAGGCAGCTGCGGAGTGGGACCAGCAGGCGATGGGGACAGTAGTGCCCCCGACCCGTGGCCATTGGGCTCCAGCCCCATCAGCCGCCCTCCCCTCCTGACTCACCCCAGCATCACCCACAGCGTGGGCCAGTGGGTTCTGGGTGGGAGGGCACCCCCTCAACACCCCAACCACCACGGGGTGGCAAATCCCTGAACCAGCAGTCACCTCCAAAATTGTGCAACCAAGTGGAGCAAAGGCAGGGGGTGGCTTTCAGGAAGCCACTCACCCCCCACCTCCCTGCTGGGCTCCTGGGGGGAGCAGGACAGCACCCCCTGCACAGCAGGACCCACAGCACCATCCTGCCCGTTCACCACGGGACACACGCACGCACCGAGGCTTTGACCCCATCCATCTCTGCCCGCTGCTCGCCTCCCTTGCCACAGGCAAGAAGGTTGTGGGGCCACGTGTGTGCTGCTGCCTCCCCTGGGAAAGCCAGCCGGTAAAGGGCAAGAAAACAAAAAGGCCCCCGGGGGTGCCTCCAACGGGGTGAGGACGTGAGATGTGCGAAAGAGGGAATGCCCAAGAGAGCCAAATTTGGATCTCCGGCCCCAGGGAAGCAGCCGGCGTGGTGTGGCGTGGCATGGCGTGGCATGGCGTGGCACAGCGTGGCAGCCCCCTCCCTCCCACCCATCCCCTCTGCCCCTGCGTTAAGCGATCTCTTTGATTCTGCGGATGTAGTTGTGAAGCTCTTCGGGGTCTTGCAGCCCCATGTCCTGGCAGACCCACTCCAAGTCCTCCTCATCAGCGATGGGGATGGAGTTGTAGGCCAGATCGTCGGAGGGCATTGTGGCGAAGGTGGTGAACTTCACCCGCTTCCGTTTGGAGGTGGGTGAATTGAGCGGGTCCTCGCTCTGGTCCCGTGTGGAGCCCCCTGAGGAACCGTCCCCTCGGCCATGGACCTGGCTCTGCACGCTGGTCTGCGAGCTCCCGCTGCTGTGGTGGTCCCCATGGCAGCAGGTCTGGACGTTTTCCAGGGGATTCCCTGGGCTCTCGGGCTGTGGGGAGAGGTCATTGTGAGCCCGCAAGGGCTGCCCGTTGCCCAAGAAGACCCAGTGGTGGGAGTGGTCCATGTTGGTCTGGCCTTCAGGCGGGATGCGTTTGTGCCGATATTTCAGCACAAAGACAATGCAGTTGATGAGGAAGACCAAGATGGCCAGGCAGAAGACACCCAGGAGGGCGTACATGCCTATCTCCAGGTCCGTCAGCCCCCGGGTCACCTGGACGAAGCCGGTGGGGATGGTGGGGAAGTCCTCGGTGGGATGAGATGCGCTGGACATCCTACTGTCCTCGCTCGGGTCTGCTTTCCTCTCCACCTCTGCCCGCAGGGTGGTACTGGCCCCCGTCTCTCCCAGCCCTGGCTTGCTGGGCATGTGGTCATAGTCATAGGTCGGGTCCTCCTCGGACCCAAAGTGGACCCGCACAGTGGCCAAGGCTGTGAAGAGGACGCTCTTGCGCTTGGTCTTCTGGCAGCTCTCGCAGATGACCAGCTCCGCCCGGAGCAGCTCCCCTGCACCCTCGCTCTCTGCCACCACCAAGGGGAACGCCCGGTCCTGGGTCACCGAGACCACCTTCTCATCCAGGCTGCTCACCACCAGGTTGTAGTCCTTGGGGTCGTAGAGGGAGAGGGGGGCGGTGGTGCCATCGCTGTAGGAAATCCACAGGCTCAGGAGCGCTTCCTGCGGGACCAACACAGGCACCGGTTGCCCAGCAGGATGCCAGTCCCACCTGCACCCGTCTGTCCATCCCTCCACCCATCACCTTTTCCATCCCTCTCTCCATCCAATTCACCCTTTACTGCTCCACTATCCATCTTGTTCCTTCCAACCATTACTTGTTTCATTCTCTTTAGTTTGCTCTTCCCTCCATATTCTCCAGGCTTGCCCAAGATCACCCCAGATCCCTCCCCCAGAGGTGCCAAATGTGGCTACCAGAGCCAGGCTGGGAACTGTACAGGATTTCACAGCTTGTCCCCATGGTTGTGTCCTGTCCCCAGGCCGGGCAGGGTTGGATCACAGGTCTGTATGAATTTTTACGGGGTGCTTTGGAGTCACCAGGGTGTCTGGAGGACAGGGGCTTGAGATGAGCGTGGGCAGGATTTGGGGGGAGGGAGTTGCAGAACGGAGTCCTTGCCCTCCCCCGAGTTCCCCAGCAGACCCCCCAAGCCCAAATGCACCCTCTGGCCTCACCTGCTTGAAGAAGCTGAGGGTCTGCTGCACAGACGTCCGGGCGATGATGGTGTGGCTGTTGCCAGGGCTGGAGTGAAGGGACAGCGAGAGGCTGGAGACCACCTGGGCCTTCAGGTCCGTGATGCTGACCTTCTCCTCCGCCACCGTCACCAGCGTCTCACCCAGCACTGCCTCCACAAGAGGGGACACGACCTGCAGGGGACGGGAGTGCCTGTCACTGCCTGCCACCCCCAGCCAAGCTGGGAGAGGTAGGGAAAGGTGGCTGGGGGTACCTTGAAGAGCGTGGTGCCTGGCTCCCTCCCGGCCAGCGTGACACTGTCCACCAGGTGGGCCACCCGTGGGTCGTCCACACGCATGAAGTCGCTGACCAGGTCTGTGACCTCCACCAGCCAGTCGGGCCCCAGCATGGTGACCACCTGCTCCGTGCCCTCTGCCGCCGTGGTGTGGAACTGGGTGAAGACCTGCAGCGTGGAATGTTGGTACTGCAGGGCACAGCCCCGGCTCTGCTTCCGCTCCTCCTCATCCTCCTCGTGCTCGCTGTCCCGCACTGACCTGTGGGATGGGGCAGTGGGTGGGCAGTGCTGCCAAGCTCCCCACTGCCACAGCTCTCCAGTCCACCCGAGGAAAGGAAAGGGGTGGCTGAGCAGGGAAAAAGGCAATGTCACCGAAAAAAATGGGGGCCAAAAGCTGGCCCCTGTCCATGAGGTGTTCAGGGGCTTTAGCAGCGTGTGGTGACAGGGTCACCAGCCTCTCCGCTCCCTGAACAGCTGAGAGGACAAGATATCTCTGGTTGGGATGGACACCTGGAGGTCTCTAGAGCTCAAAGAAGGGCTAACTTTGGTGTTTGGCTGTTCTCAGTTTCATCCAGGCAAGTGTTGACCATTGCCAAGGAGTGATGTTCCCCATCAGCTGCTCTTGCACTTGACCAACCTCACCAAAAAAATGTTCTTCTTTCCATACAAACTTGCAACCTGTGTCCATGAGCTCTCACCTGTCCACAGAGGACCCCTGAAACAACTCTGGCACCACAGGTTTTAATTCCCCTCATTGAGTAGCTGAACGAGACAATTAGCCCCCCCCCCCACCTCCCCCTTGCCCTTTCCAGGCTGGACAGACCCCGTGTGCAGTGGCTCCGCAGCACCCACCTCCTGTCCGGCAGGATGGGCACCCTCCAGCCCTTCACTTGGCTCAACTTGGCATCCGAGAGCTCGATGTGCAGAGGCAGTTTGGGCACCCACACCGTCATCTCCAGCGGGGCCGAGAGGTGCTCGTAGGTGAAGGTGACGCGGGCGCTCATGGAGCCCTGAGACTCCTTCCCACTGACAAAGACGTAGTCACAGCTGCTGGAAACCTGGGGGGAGAAGGGAGGGTGGTGGGTCACGCTGGTCCCAGAGACACAGATCCTGGCAGGAGGAGCAGAACTTCACCCGGCATGTATCCAGTTAAAGGTGGCCCCAGGCAGCAGGGACACTCTCCCCAGGATCCCTGCTCGGAGGCACAGACCCCCCCACAGTGTCCATAATGCAAAGTGACCCCTGAGGTCATCCTGCCAGCTCTCCCCCACTGCCACCTGCACTTGGTGCCTCAGTTTCTCTTTGGCCTCTGCACTGAGTTGTACCTTTTTCCACACTCCAGCTAGAGGCATCCAGAGGTTGCAAATTGGATCCTGGGCATTTGCCCCAAAACCTCCTCCACCCCTGCCCAGAGGGCACAGGGAGTGAGCACAGCCCAGCCAGGTGCCCATACCCACTGATGCCTTTTCTCTGATGCTCCTGCTCACCCTGGAGCTCCCTGCAGTCCAAGTCCTCATGTTTGTCTTTCTCTTTCAATCCCCACTTATGCAAATGCCATTAGTTAAATTCACTATAAAACAAATATGTCCTGCGGGGGGTCACTCATTACCTGACTGAGCCAATTAAGGAGCTCAGAGGACACCACAACAGCATCACCCAGTGTTTCAGTTTAGGTCACCAGCCGACAGCTCCATCCCAGCAACAGAGGCAGAAGACAACCAGGCAGAGAGGACTCCAACCTCTCATCTGTGGTGGCCCCATGCCCAACCCCGACCCCACGTCCCCTCCCTACACTATCACGAGTTACATCTGAGTTGTTTAATGCCAGGGAAAACCAGAACTCGTTTGCTCAGCCAGCAGTGCAGTCGCTCTCAGATGCGCTGAGCATCAACAGCACAGAAGGGCTGACTTCCAACAAGCTGCTCTCCCACATGGATTCTCTGATGGCTGATAAGGGGTTGAGGCCACGCTGCATGGTAGCTGACAGCAGAGGTGACAGCATCCCTGTCTCTGTCCCCATGTATTCTGCGGTCAACCAGACGCAGGACTTTGCATTTCTGAGCCAACAGCAGGGTCTGACTTCTGTAACAGCTCAGGTTTCATCTGCAGGACTCCACTGCAAGGTGCCTGCAGTCCTCTGGGGCAGGGGGAGTCTGCAGAGCTCAGGACATGGGTTCCTGAGGCGTCCTGCTCCCTGGGCACAGGAGGGAAGTGCAAAGCAGGAGGGTTTATTCCCTGTCTTCCTATCGGAGATACCAGCTCAGCAAGTCTGAAAAGACAATCTCATCTCTGGTGAGGCGGTGTCTGAATAAAGATGAGCTCCCGGGTGAATCCTCCAGCAAAGGATGCTCTGGATATTGTGCCATTTATCACAATAAACACAATGGGCTGCCGCTTGCACTACCTTGGCTAATAAACCCCCGGGCATCTTCTTCTGGGGACCACTTGCTCTGCAACTGAGGGGGCTGAAACTGCGACAACAAAAAAATCCCTGCACATCAGGCCTGTCCTGATGATGGAGTGACTGCAGATTAGCTTTCAAATGAAGCCCACGCTTGTTCGGAGAAACTTCCCGGATTTGCAGCGAGGGAAGCGAGAGGCTGAGGTCTGCCTGGGCTCCGAGCCAAGGCACCACTGGCTCCGCTTCTGTGGCCAGGAGCTCCCTGCTTGGCACAGCCTCAAGCCTGGATCAGGGGGACACATGTTCTCCAAGGCCCTCGGGAGTGGGAAGAGCCACCACGGCTGGTGGCACCTCATGTTGGCCAAGGGTCCTGGCGGTGGCTGTGGGTGGCCAGGGGCTCAGTCCCACTGGGCTGACTTGCTCCTGGTGGGTCCTCCTGGGGACATGGGCTCCTAAGAAGAGTCACACACAGGTGAGGTCACTGGCAGCAGAGGTGACCCAGTCACTCCTTGCATGTCCCTCAACACCTGCACAGCCCCCAGGGCCACCACATGGGCAGGCAAGGGGGGTTGTTTCTACACCACCTTGAGTGAGGATGCCCTTCCATCTATGCTGAGAACCTTTGTCACTCTGTGTCCCCACAGAAGGCAATGAGGATGACAACTGCCACCCGTGCTCTCCCACCATTTTTCCCAGGTGTCCCTGGAACCTTCACAGCCATTCCATACCAGGTCCAGAACAGACTCCCTCCATATCACACATGAGAGCAACCACCACAGAGCCACAGTCAGCGTGGGGAGAAGCAGCTCTCCAGCCCTCCCTCATGTTAAATTATTTACAGTAACAGATAGCACATCCCACTCTGTAAGCTTTGATTTATGTAACAGGTTTATAGCCCTGACACCATAATCATACTCCCCAATCTCAGCAGGTAACTGAGAGCTCCCTCGGAAATGAAGCTCCAACACAAACACAAAATAATTCAGGAAGAAATTGCACAGGGCTCCGAGCAGGAGGCGAGCTGGGGCCGGAGGGCTGCTCCTCGCATTATTCATCCCGGCTCCTGTGCATGTGTCTGCTCCCCCCAGGTCTGGGGACAGTGTGTAAATAGATTTATGAGTAGAAAGGCAGCACATTAAACAGTTTAAGTGTCTTGGAGTCCATCCTGAAGTGTATTATTGCTCCAATGTTTTATCACACTGTGGAGGACTGGCCTCCATAAATTAGACCCTGCACTGTAAATCGCACAGATCAGAGTTTTAGTCAAGAACTTGGGTAAACAGTTTGTGACACTGGCTGTCACCCACCCACCCACACCCCCAGACTGCTGGGGACAGTAAGTCCCAGTGGGGACAGGGCTCTGCCCATCACCCTGGGTGGGAGAGCTGCTGGTGGCTGCTGGCAGCGGGGAGAAGGGGTCATGGTTGGGGGATATGGGATAGCCCAGACCCCCAGCATGGCTCCCTGTCTCTGCCCAACACAGCAGGAACATGGAAAGGGAGAAAGGGCTGGGTGCACGCACAGAGAGGGGTGGGAGGTGTTTGGGAGAAGGTAATGATGTCTGGGGGTGGATGGATGGAACCAGTGGCAAGAGTGACACAGGCAGGTGGGTAGATGGGATAGAAAAAGGTGTATGGATGAATGGGTCTGGTGTTGGAAACATTGAAGGATTTGAGGACCAGCTGCTGCCTTGGTGGTGGGGGCTGGTGTGGGGGCACTCACTGCTGCTGCTGCTGCAGAGTTTTGCACTGGCCTCATCAGGACCTCTCCTGTGCAGCCCATCTGGGAAATAAATGTCATCCAGAGCCCGAGAGCAGGCACTGATGGAAATGTGCAGCTTACACTGCGAGGTGACATTACTTCCCCTTATCAGCACTAAGTGCTGTGATAACCCATAGTTATTGCAGCTGCCTGGTGCTAGCCTGAGCAGCACCAGAGCATCCTGTGGCCTCTCCGGGGACAGTGACAAAGTGCCTTGTCCCAGCAGATCCCAGGCAGAAGCCTGCATGGACTGAAGCCAGTGAGAGGATGATGCTCGGGATGGGAGGGGTTGTGTGGCACATCAGCTCCATCACTATCCTCATCTGATGGAGCTCCAGCCCATGCCGCTGTTCGGGCAGCACCCCTGGACAAAGCTCAGCCCCTCACAAGAGCCCCCTGCCCACACCCACCTTGATGATGTCTTCGTTGTTGGACTTGCACTCGACCATAGCCGAGACATCCACGATGACACCGCTCAGCTCGATGGCAATGACCTTCACGGGGATGGCCACCGTCCGCCCTGTCAGGATGGCCGTGTTGATGATTTCCGTGTCCTAGGGATGGGGTGCAAAAGGGACCATCACATTAGAGGGCAACCTGTCCCCTTGGGGTCAGATCGCAGGTGGCCCCTCTCCCGCTCCAGCCCTGGGGCAGAGAAGTGTGGGTGGAGGGAAGTGTGGATGTGCACATGCTACAGGACACGTGGGAGAACCCTCAGGGGAACCCAACACCCCGAAGCAGATAACTAAGCAGAGGGCAGGAACCTGCTCACCATGGCCAGGGGCACGATGGCCCTGATGTCCCTCTGGATGACCGTCAGCTCCGTCACCACCTTCTCCAGGTCTGGGGGGGGGTTGCGGCCCCGGTAGTCAACGTGCCACATGATGCGGCGCGTCACCGACTGGCTGGTGAAGTTCTCCATCTCGAAATCCAGCTGCATGATCTCAGAGGAGGAGTCCTCATCCCTGGGCAGGGGCACAGGAGGGGACGTGGTGAGCTGCGTGCCCCAGGTCCCACAGACACCCCAGGACCAGTGCCAGGCAGCCCCCAGTACTCCGGCTGGTCTCCTCGGTGTCCCCGAGCCTGCCCAGGAGGTACTGTGGTGTACTGTGGCTGCTGGCTCCCGAACTCAGCAGCCCTGACCCCCACCTCTGACACAGGCTGCTCCGATGGGAGTCTGCAGATTCTCATGGGAATCCTCACAGTAGGAGGGAGAAATGTTTTTCACCGCCTCTCCCAAGCAGGAGAAAAACCTTGTCAGCTCCCCAAGGGCTACTGGGTGATATATTATCAGTGTGAGCACGTGCCAACGGCCCCAGGGGACAGTGGGTGGCTGTCAGCACTGTCCTCACCTCCTTGACTCAGTCTTCCCAGCAGTGTGGCTGGATTTACTGCCCTGGGCTGCTCTTGCCTGCACACTGCCCTCCTGCAGCTCAGACCCCAAGTGTCCCACACCCAGTGTGCTCAGGGCAAGTAAATAAGTAAATCCCTACAAAGCCCAGCCCAAACCGTTGACTTTACAGCTTCTTCCAAAGGGATCACATGGAGAAACTGAGGCACGGGAGAAAGAGGTTCAAGCACGGACAGCAGACAGGACCGTGTGGATGGGGGAGGTAGATGGGACCAGCAAGGGATAACGGGCTTGAGACCATCAGCTCTTCAAACACACACAAACTAATGCCACTGCTGAGGACAGCAGGACATGGAGCTAAAAGACAGGGATTGAACTCTGGGGCGTCCCTGAGGCAGGATGGGATGGAGAGGGTGCACTGTCAGACCACATAGTGCCAGACTAAGGGGACAAGCTGCTGTCCCTCTGCATCATGGCTTGGACTCAATCTGATGGCCACAGCATAAATCATTCTTACACCCCATCCCCATGAGCAAACCTCCACAGAACATGATCCTGGTGCACTCCCATCTCTGCCCGCGACCTGCAAATCCACAAGCCAAACTTCTGCCTTGCTCCCCAAAAATAGAGCGTCCCCAGGGGACACCCCAGAGCCCCCACAAACCACAACACCAGCGAAAGCCCCTCAGAGCAGGGTGTGAGGAGACGGGAGAAAAAGTGAAATCACTGTGGAGGGGGAAGCCAGGACTGGCTCCGATCTCATCTCACAGTGCAGCAGCCACTGAGAAGGTCCCATCGATCTGGGGATGCAGGATACAGTTGGGTTTCTCTCCGATCAATATCTAATGAGTGAAAGGGAGCAGAGAAAGAGGAGAGCAAGAACCTGGAGCTGCTCCAGGCCATGGCAAGCCCTGACCCCTGATCCCACAGCAGCGATGACGGGCTTTGCAGTGCAGCTGATACACAAAGGCTGGTGGGGTCCTGCTGTGCCCCCAGGGCAGGTAGTGGGGTGCAAGGGGAATAGCCAAAGGCCACCTGGTCTGAAGAAGAGGATTTGGCTGCTCACTGCCTCTTCCAACACAGGAGTTCTAAACACATCTGGAAAGAGCCAGGTTCAGAGGCAAGGAAGAGCTGCAGTGTTATGCCAGAGATGGTCCAGTGCTGGCAGCTCCTTGTCATGGGGTGCCCCGAGGCATCCCAGAAGCCCCAGCGGAGGCAGCCCCCATCTTCTGCCCTCCCCAAGAATTATCTGCTATCAGCCACAGCAGAGACAAGAGCCAGGCTGCCCAGACTGGGGGAATTCAGGATGCAGGTGCTGGGGTGCAAAGCATCCAAAACTGCCCATTATCACCCCAAAGCTCAGGGCTCTCGGCCCCTCCCTGCACAGCCAGTGCTGCCAAAAGCCCCCAGAGCCCCAGTGAAACAAACTCCTCTGTTTGCACAGCCCGGAGGGCAACACAGCTTTGAGTCATTCATACTCTCCATTCCGTTAATATTTGATGGAGTTGTTTGTCTAAAAGGTGATTGTAATCACTTTAAATTCCTCCTCCGTCTCTAACCTTTGCAGGCTGATTTGAAGCAGCGGTGGCAGAGGGAGAGGGGGAAGGGAGAGAGGATCTCATTGCTGACAGCTCTGGGTTGTGCAGGAGCGCTGGGGTGGGCAAGAGGAGGATGGGGGGCTCGTGGCCCTGGGGATACTCCAGTATCAGCCAAGGGGCCGTGGGCTCAGATGCTGTGGTTGCGGTTTGTATGTGGAAGCAGTGCTGCGGGGTAAAGGAGAAGCCCTTCGGAGGGGGTTCTGCAGAGAGCTTTTGAGGTCACACTCAAAGCAACCAGAGCTGAGGATCCATCTGCAAGAGCCAGTCCCCAGCTTCACTCAGTTTTGGGGTGAGTGGCACAGATATGGGGAGAATTCCATCACAGAGGGCAGGAACAGCTTCAGCACATTAACCTGCTTTAACCCAGCAGCTGGAGACACTTTGCCTGGAGACTGTTTCCCTTCCTTCCCAGAAGAGACACCAGCATAGCAAAGAGCTGCTGTCTTTCATAGCACTAAAACTTATAAAAAAATGTAAATCCTTCCACCTCAAACTGGGGGATCCGCTACAGCTTCACAATTCAGCTTTAAAACCCACACCACATGCCCACAGGCATCCAACACAGCCAGGGGATCCCAGCTCAGAGCCAGGGACGCAGCCAGCTGCACCCTGCCAGTCAAGTTTAGAAACCACACACGGGATTAAGCTGCTTGTTGGTGCAGAACCCGCCCCAACCTCAGCTGGACTGAAGGTTTGACCCTAAAATTGCTCATCCCCCTTCAGCGTCCCCCCGTTTCATGTTCCAGGCTGTGCACTGCCGTGCCTCAGTTTCCCCTGCCAGCACCCTTGTGGCACTGCACCCGTGTGGATGGGGGGCAAAGGGAGAACCACACCAGGCCAAATCCCTGCAATTTCCCCAGCAGCCCCAGAGGTGAATTCCCTACCTGGGCCCAGCACCGTCCACCCTGGACACATCGACAGTGGCAGTGGAGTGTTTGCCACCCGTCAGCAGCTCCGAGCTCACCAGCCACTGCCCACTCCTCGACTTGGTGCTGAGCAGGTTGACACCTTTCTTGGCCTTCACCCTGCAGAAAGCAATGGTCAGGGCTGAACCCTCACCCCAAGCACCCCTGGATGCCCCTGGGTGCTCTGTCATAGTCAGGAGGAGTTTTTGTCCTGATCCCTCCTGGCTGTGAGAAACATCATCCAAGCTGGAAGTAACAGCCATGGGGCTAAGCCCACCCCAGCCTATTTTCTTCCATAGGAGTTTGTTCCCCCGTCACCACTCCAGCAGGATTTTGGTCCCCAGGGCAGTAATGCCCCTGTGGGACTGGGCATCTCCAGGATGAAGGAGAGCCTGGAGCGCTGCATCCCCCATGCCAGGGGCTCTCTGCTGGCTCAGGGACACTTGCAAATGCCCTTTGAAGATAATTAGCCAAGGCTTGTACCCCCATATTTAGGGACACACAGCAAGGGAGGGTCCCCTCCCCACACTGGGATGCTCAGCACTCACATCCCCGTTCTGCTCCCACCTGGTTCTGGGGCAGGATGAAGGGGACACAGGCAGCCTCCCCTCGCTCCATAGCAGCCTCAGGGCCACACCACACCTTGTCTCCAAAGTGGCTGTGAATAGACCCACAGCTGCTGGCAGAATCCCAGTGCAAATGGGAACACTGGGAGAGCAAAACAGCAGTCCATAGTGCAGAGATGGAAACCCTGGATGCACAGCTATCCCCTCTACGAAGCTCCCACTCCAAACCCCCAAAACTGCAAAAGCACATGCCAGCTGATCCCCTGGCCTCCCTCACCTTCCCAAAATTCTGCCAGAGCCGCTGCAGCACCCAGCAGGTCCCATAAACATCACACACCCTCCCCATCCTCTGCCTGCTGCCTTTGACAGATCAGACAACCCCTCCCTGGAAAGGCGGTTGCTCCCGGCCCTTACCTGAGCGTGAAGTGCTCCACCGTGGAGTTGGACATCAAGTAGAGGAGGATGCTCAGCACCTCTCCAGGCTTGAGGGGTTTGTCGGGCAGGCGGATGAAGATGTTGCCGTCCAGGCGATGCTCCTGCATGGGCTGTCCGGGGGGAGGCTGCAGGAGGCTGACGCTGCCGATGCGCAGCAGCGGGTGCTGCGTGGGACCCTCAGTCCTGGCCCCCCCGGCCCCGCGGCGAGGGACCGTCTCCCCAAGGCACTGGCCGGCCCCATCAGGGGCGTGCAGGGTGTAGTAGAGCTCGGCCTGCTGGCTCTCCCCCAGCACCTCCAGGCTCTCGGGGCTCTTCCTCCTGCCCAGCGGCACAGCCGAGGGGCCGAACCAGGCGTGGGGCAGCTCCGCCTGCACCAGGCACATGGCCAGGCTGCCCCGCAGCCGACACGAGCTCTTGATCTCCCGGGCGTCGCGGAAGGCGTGGAGCCGCACGCAGGGCAGCCGGTCGGTCACGTCGAAGTCATCCCAGTCCCGGCCGGCTACATAGAAGAGCACTTGGACCACGGGCTGGCTGGCCACCAGCCGGGGCTGGATGATGAAGGCGCGCACCTTCCAGTTGACGGTGAGGCGGTCGGGGACCTCCAGGGTGCTGGAGGGCTGCAGGTGCTCCTTGGGCAGCACCAGCCCCGTGCTGAAGGGCCCCAGAGTGACGTTGAGGACAGGCAGCTCCTTGGTCTGGAAGACGACGAAGGGTTCGGAACGCTGCAGTGGGGCGCTGCCATTGCCCACTGGGCTGGCTCCCACCTCCTTGAGGAAGAAGGCCAAGCGGGTGTTGGACAGGCGGTAGCTCACGGGCAGCAGGATGGCACCGGGGGGCTCGGTGGGCTCAGGGCTGGGCACTGGTCCCTTGGTATGGGCTGTGAAAGGGATGGAAAGTTCGGTTATTGTGGGGCATCCCCCTCCAGAACAGCTGTGCAAGGAAACCCAGGCAGGAGGGGTCCAGCCCTGCAGCAAGAAGGAGCTGGAGCTTCAGCGCTCAGACCCCTGGCAAGGGTAGAAAGAGCCTGTCTGGGTTTCTGTCCTGGCTCCCAGATCACACGGGGACATGGCTAAATCAGAGCCCAGACCCACTGTCCCCACAGGCTGCCTGTAAAGGCGATGTCACAGTCTGTCACCCGTCACCAACCCAGGGGTGCCACCCACACGGTGCAGTCCCCTTTGGCAAAGCTGCCCCAGACCAAATTTTTCCAGATGCAGACATGACCTGGTGGAAAAGGGATGCAGATGGTGGTGCCACCTTGTGCAAAGCCCAGCAGTGCCCAGGTCTGATGGCTCTTAGGAAATCCCTTTTGTCCTTCATTTAGATCACTTTGCCTTAAAAAAAAGAGTAACTCCACCCTGGCAGAGCATGAGCTCCCAAGGGTCTGAAGTGCCCGAGCCCCTCGGGGGGAGCTGGTTACCCCACTGCCACGGACAGAAAACCCATGGAAATATTCCTGCTTAATCGGAGGCTGCGAAAGGCGACGGCACGCGCTGCGCTGGCAGCCGCGGGAGCCTGGAAGACATCTCAAGGTCTTTGCATCCTCCATCGGCTGCCAGAAATTCCCAGGAGGCCTGGGTCCCCCTCCACTCCCCCTCGGCTCTCCGCCAGCCCCCCGCATCCCACTTCCCAACGCTGATTGCAACCGCTCCCCAGCGGCTCCCGAGCAGCGCAGCCCAAATTACCCGTGTCAAACGGCGGGGAAGGAAAGGTGTGGATGTGACGGCTCGGCTCCCGGGAATGACTCAGCCCCCGTCCGGACCCACCGGGGGCTTTGGAGCGTGCCAGGGCTCTGAGGCTCTTTCCAGCCGAGAGAACGGCTGCGGGGCTGAAGGGGATGCAGGAACCCCCAGCCCACCCAGGGGAACCCTTTGCTGCGGTGGTCAGGGGAGTTAAGCAGCTTAGAGGGATTAGCTCTCAGTATGGGACAGGCAGCACCCACAGCTACATCCCCTGGGATGGAAGGTGTCCAAGAGGCAGGTAGAGGATTCCCCAGGGCTGTGTGAATGCTGGGCACACGCTGCCAGCACCACCCTCGAGGCTGCCATGGCAGCACCACCGTGGGCACAGCTCCAGCCCCTGCCACCCTGTCCCGCTTGCCCAATCTGTTTTCCCATCTCCCAGACAGCCAGGAGTTGCAGGAGAGGTGCTGAGCCCTGGAAAGCACCCATGGGTTCCCCTCTGCTCAGGAATAACCAGCCATGAGGGGGTTTCTGCTCCTCTGATTCACAGAGGTTGTTTCCTGATATGAAACATGAAAGTTTTCATCCTCCTTGCCACCCACAACAACTGGAAAAGGAGATTTTTTTCCCAAGGTATGACATTATTTGTGCAAAAGGATCCTCCACTGGCTGGAGTGACATGAGTAGGGCAACTTGGGTGGTATCACCAGGACCAACAGAGGCACAGACAGGAGGGGAATAGACTCTGCTCAACCCACTAGTTGAAACAGCATTTTATTCCTTCATCTCTGGAATTTGGGGAAGCATCAGGTCACTTCACAAAGAAAACCCACACAAACCCCACCCAACTCAATGCCCAGCAAGGCCCTGAGCAAAACCTACCCTTGGGGGTGGTGCAAAATGCCAGGTGTCACTGCCTGTCCCTTGAGTTGGGGACAGGAGAACCTCTGTGCCCCCACAGTGAGCACCCAGTGCCTGCTGGCGAGGGGCACCCACTGCCACCCACTGCAGTTTAACTCCAGACCCAGCTGGTGCCAGAAACCCCCAGCAACCAGCTCCTTCCTCCTTGCCATGGGGATTCTCTGACGGCAAATAAAGGTTGTACATTGTGGGGGTGAGGAAAGCCCCACTCAAACATGTGCTGGGCACCGTGGTACCAAACCCTGCTGGGATGGGGACACCTGGGCCGTGCCAGATGGAGGAAGGGCCTGGGACGAGCTGGGATGGAGATTAATGGGATGGTCACGATTAGTTCAGCGCCAGCAGATTGCCGGCACCCAGAGAAGCTATTTCCTTCCACAGACAAAATGCATTTAAATGATGCTATAATATGCTGCCGGGAGCAGGACAGGGCCGGCGCCTCCGTTCTTTGGCCATAAACTCATCCTGCTGGGAGAGGATCTAACCCAGCCTGGGGTGGGTGCCAAGATGGGGGAACCACAGCCCAGCCCAAGTCTCTGCACCACAGAGGGACAGAGGGGACAGAGGGTGGTGATGGAAGGAGAAAGGAGGCAGGAGGTTCGTGGAGGTATGGATGCAGCTGCTGGCTAGATGGCCAGGAAAAAAGGGTGGATAAGGAATAGAGAGTGCACGGATAGATGGAAGGAGAGAGGTGGATCAGAAATAGCTGGACAGCAAGAGAACAGCTCTAGGATCAGGGAAAGAGACAATGGATGGAAGAATGTATGGATAGAAGGATAGCACAATGGCTAGGAAGGAAGGAAGGGAGAAGGGAAGGGAGGGATAACGGCTCAAGAGATGGAAGAGAGAGGGATGGAAGGAGACAGGAAGGATGGACAGACAAGTAACACAGCTCAGGAGACTCCAGTGCCCACACCACTGTCCCCAGCCCCTGCCCTGGTTTCGAGCCAGCCCCAGGAGAGAAGGTGGGTCTCATGTTAGGGGGACAAAAGGGTTAAGCCCTGCTCTGCAGCCCCACTGCTGTGGTTAACAAGATTTGCAGTACCTGACCTGCATTCCGGGTTTATTAGGCCGGCACACAGGGGACCATATGGTCCTTCCACCCTCGCAGCCCAGCACTGCAAGCCAAACAGCAGATCTCCATGCCTGGCCAGACTCTGACAGGCCTGGGGCCTTCTCAGCCCTCCTGGGCTGATGAGCCACCCCAGCCCCACAGCAGGATGGGACGGGCCTGCCTTGTGTCCCATCCTTCCTGTTCCACAGCAGCCCACAGGCTGACCTGCACCCCTGGGCAGGGAGAGGGGGGAGAAAGAGAGATGTAAACACACAACTGCTGGTGACCCCCTTGTTGAGCCCCCACATCTGCCCAGCCAGATGTGCCCTGCACCAGCCAGATGGGCCGAGTCTCTCTGCCTGCCCAGGAGGGCACACGGGGACAGTGGCAGCACCCTCCAGACCTGCCATAAAATCCAGACGACCCTCCCCAGGCCGAGGGGAAGAGGCCAAAGGAAGGACTGGATGTAGCTTTGGCTGGAAGGGAGCACCAGCTCATTTGCCTTCCCTTGTTGCCCTGAATCCTCAGAAAACAGGGCACGGGGGGAGCAGAGCTCAGCCCCTCCATCCTGCCCCCGCTGCAGCATCACCAGACCCATCTCTGTTCCCACCTGTTATCCCGAGGCTGAAGACCCTCCTCCTCCTACCCTTATCCAGAAGTGACAGCCAGTGCTGAGCTCCAGCTTAGCCCCAGCCCCAGCTGTCTGCCATAGGGATCACTTCAGCCACACTCCAGGGGGGGATCTTTATCCGGGCTTATCCTGCCAGACACAGCGGGGGCTCCCGACAGTATATCCCCACTTACAGGGGATACAGGAAAACCACTGGAGAAGAGGGAGGAAAGGTTTGAGGTCACGCTAGGAGGGTTAAAACCTCTCATGATGACAACAGGCACTACTGGGGGCTCAGTGAATGAATGGACTGAGCACAGCGTCCCAGAGAGAGATACCGAAATACCAGTGATGTGAGAGCCCAGCCCCAGCATCCCTGGATCCCGCCAGGCCATCCTTGGGCTTCCATGGTGGTCCCACCTTGGAGCAAGACAGAACAGTTGGCTATAAAGCAGTGACTTGAGCTGACAGGGCGATAAAATGCTCCCTAAATACGCAGGGAGGGACAGCAGGGAGTGTGTTACCATCTCTAGTTGAGGGATCCACACCAGCTTCCAGCCTGGTTTGGGACTCTTTTGGAGGAGTTTTTGGTGTACTCCCACCCAAGTGGGGTCAGCCCCACTAAACACCCTAAAAACCAACAAAAAGAGGAAACAGAAGCCTACATGCCCCTCTCCACTTCACAGTCCCAGGGAAAAAAACAAAAAAAAAGAAAAATCCAGTAATAAAGTAAAAGCCAAAATTAGAAAATACAGGTGGGCCCCTTGTGGAAACCTCCGAGATGTTACCTGCAGCCAGAGCCTTGGAAATTGGTTTTGGCGACATAAAATACAAGCAGCTCTCCTTTCTCTCTGATGCACTGAGAGCCTGCATCTCCAGTCCCAGGTAATTGGAACTCAATTAAGTGAATAATTATTACAAACATGAAATTACCTTTCCCTGGTGCACAGCAGTGAGACACCCCGGCTGTGGCTGTGGGAAGGGATGCAGGGATGTTCCAGATCCACAGCTTTGCCCATGGACACAGCAGTGATGGGCTGACAGGGCTGGGAATCCCCATGGGACTGAGGACTGGGAGGTTACACTGGTCCAGGCTTCCCAAAATCAGCCTGGGGTAGGAATCAAGTGGGTGCCGGCCAGGAAAAGTGTATCCAGTCTTCCTGTGAGCAGCAGTGCTGGCTCAAGAGTAGATTCTTTGGTGTCTAATACAGGGATATGCTTATGCCTGGTGGGCACTGCTACATTCTCCTTTCTTTTAGGTCCCCCTTCCAAAGGTCCAGCCTGGCTCCTTCATCAGCAGGAGCAATAAAGTAGGATAACACTGCTGGGACTGAGTCCAAGGCCAGCACACAGCCTGTATTTCGGGGCCAGCAGCAAAAGGGACCCATCCCAGCACCACAACAGGCTGTGGCGCTGAGGTCTGAGCTTCCCCCAGGAAATTAATAAGAGGGAATAAACAAAAAAGAAAAAAAAAGGACCTAAAGGAATAAATAAATATGGCCTAAATGGGATGTGCTGTGCAGAGGCACAGCCTGCCATAAATTCCCAGAGCCAGCAAGGCTTTTACACGGCAGCTACTTTAGAGCAATTTCCACAAATCATGGCAAGGGACAGGCTGGGGGACGGCGAGGAGAAGGCCTTTACAGAGGAGGAAGAAAAATGAAGAAATTAATTAAAAGGGGAGTGGGGGTAAAAGAAGGCAAGGAAGTGGCTGACTCTGAATGCCCACAGGGATGCCCAGAGGCTTCAAAAGGCAGTGCAAGGGGAGATGCCCTGGGATGAAGTGGGCAGCCCCTGAGTCCTCAATGTGTGCTGGGCTGGGGCCCCCCTCCTGCAGGGTTCCCCCCATGCTGGGAGCAGCCCCCCAGCAGCAGGTGGGCACAGATGGCTTCCCAAAATAAGCCCCCTGGGGAGCCAAAAGTGGGAGGACTGGCAGGGGAGTGCCCTGAAGGGTGGCCTGGGGAAGCAGGGACAGGGACAGCAGCTCCCAAGGGAGAAGTCCCCAGTGTTGGGGCAGAGGCAATGTAGTGACACTCCCAAAGCCGTGTGACCTGCTCAGATCATCCCTGTCTCCTCTCCATCCCCTCCCACCATGGCCAGGAACATCTTCCCAGCACCCTCCAAATCTGAACACTGGATACACCCCCAGGCTGTGCCCCCACCTCCACCGCCAGGCCAGGCTGTGCCAAGCAACACGTTTCAGACTGATTAGACACTGATTAATTCATTTCCCCCTGGTGACATGTGTCAGGCTGCCTCTGGAGCCAGATTCAATTCCAGAGGCACCCAAGGAACAGAAAACAACCCACCTCGACCCTCAGCAACCAGGGCTGGGGTGCAGCATCAGCCCCAGACTCCCAGCAGCCCCAAAAGGAAAGCTGGGAACAGGTACCACCTCAGGATTTGGCCACCCAGCACCAAACACACACGGCTGGAATTCATCCCCCTCCTTCCTGCTGGGACCCGGAGAGAAGCACATCCAGCAGCTGCACCGAGCTGGCAGCCGCAGGTATTGCATTCTCAATCTTATTTATCTTCCAGAGGAAAAACACAGCTCTTCCTTAAAGAAAAATAAATTCAAAATTAGTTAATTCTCATGTTTTGCCAGTCCTAGGGAAGAGCCCAACACGTTTCATCAGGGCAAACCTGCCCCAGTAACTCTTGCAGGCGCTGAGAGGTGACAGCACCGTGAGCAGGGGCACAGCCATCCCAGCAAAACCAGTCTGGGCTTTATCCAGAGATGGTGAAAAATCAAGGATGGCAAATATTATCCAAGTGATGGGCAAATGCTCGCCAGCAGGAGACAGTGGCTGCATCAGAAGATTGTGAATTGCCTTGCTAAGGATGCTCCCAGGAGGCCCGAGCAGGAGTGAGGGCTCAGCACCCGGCCAGGGTGAAGGACACGGGCCCTGCTGGGAGCAGCAACAGGTCAGGCCACAGCTGAGGGAAAACCGAGTGGTCCCCAGGAGAGCCACATCCTGAGGAACAACCTCTGCATCCCAAACCCGGGACCTTTGCAGGAGAGGTGACAGCCCATAAATCCATGAGCTCAGCTGGTGCCTCCCCGGAGAGGGATCACTGGGCCATCAAATGTGGCTGGAGGACCCTGCATCTCCCAGTTTGCAAGGAAAGTGAGCTCCAACCTCCCCTCCCCTGGGCAAGGGGCACCAGGACCTGCCTCACTTCAGATGTTTGAGCCATTTCTCTTTCTGCCATTGCACACAGACAAACTCCCTGGGTGACCCCATCGCACAGTCGCCACTGGGGTCCCCAGCCCTGTCACAGCGTGTCCCACCCCAGGAGCTGCCACCTCCCTCCCTGCCTGGGGGGCTGCATTTAATAATAAAAGATTGTGATTAGATTAGCAGGAGTGACCTTTTCCAGATGGATGGGATGCTCGTGTGGCGGCAGCAACAGGCGCCACGCAGGAGGGGAACACCCCGGCAGCTCAGAGACTCCTCCACACCCCCATCACGGGCTATTCTGGCCACGCAATCCCAGCAGCCAAAAAAAATCGGGTTATGCTGTCTAACCATCCCCTCCCTCACCCATCATCGCTCCAGGATGATGCCATGACTGCCTCCACAGGAGAGGATGGAGCTGGGATATGCTCATGGAATGTTGGGATCCTCAGCTGCGTTGGGTTTCCATTTCTTCCCCTTTTATGGGATGCAGAGCAGCTGAGAGAGGGACCTTAGCAGCCAGTCATGGTGGAGTGATTTGAATACTAGCACTTAAAACAGAAATAGCCAGGTTTCCAAAAATTGCTGAGCAATCCCCAGCTGCCACCCCGTCCCCCGCCTCAGTTTCCCCCAGTGATGAAGCACCGTGCACACACAGCCACATGTACACATGAAAGGACAGGTCTCAACGAGGGTATCCAGAAAACTGAAATTCCCAGAACCAAGTGCTGTGACTGATGCTCACCAAAATCATCACTCAGAGGATTTCCAGCATGCTGCCCGTAGCATCCTCCATCCTTTTCCCTTTCCTCAACAACACCAAGAGGACAAACAGGGAGAAAAAAAGACAATTTCCCAGTGTCGAGTCCAACTTCACACCCTCGTGTCCCAGGTGAAGCATCCTGCTGGGATTTAAGGCATTGGGATTGGGAGGAAAGGGAATGGGCCCTGGGGTCATGCAAGGACACTCCGGAGTCAGAAGGGGTGTCCTTTCAAGTTTCTCTTTTCTGTGGCACTAAAGGGAAGACTTGTGTCAGGTTTAAGCCAGTTCAGGGGCCAGATCCTGTCCTCCCACCTGCCAGGGTGAGGAAAGATCCTATTGCCCCTTCTCTGTTCCTGTTTGGAGCCAGGGATGCTCAGCTGCCCTGACCCCATTGGCATGGCCAGGCTGGGGGCTGTTAAGGCAGCAAACACCGTGTGTATGTTCCCAGTGTACCTTCCTGGTGTACATTCCCAGTTCGGGTGTTAAATGAGCAAACATTGTCGTTCCTGGTTCGACAGCGAGTTATGGCATATCTCCACCTGCTGGTCTGAAAACCCCCGAGCTGGGAGATGCTCAGAGGAAATGGGGGTTGGGGTGTCCCCCTGCCAGGGTTGGGGGGCACTCGCTGGAGACCCCTCCAGGGATAGAGCCATGGCCCACACTACCATCCTTCACCCCCAGCCCCGCACCTGTGGGGGAGCAAACAATGGGATAGAGAGGGACAGTGGCACAGCCCCAGCCCCATCAGCAGTGGGGTGGAGGTTTCGGGGCTGTGTGCAGGACCCCACGCCTGCCCTGCTGAATAATTCCAACTGAATAACTCCAGCACCCCCAGACCACTGCACCCCTGGACCTCTGACTCCAACAAGCACTGCCTTTGGGAGAGGGGGAACTGAGGCACGCTGCTGCAGGGACCAGGCTCAGCAATGAGCAGAGAGAAGATGCAGGAGCCCAGGCTCAGCCCCACAGACAGCACAAGTCATTCCACAAACTGGTGAGTAAATCCCCCTCCCCGTGCCACATCTCAACAGGTTCCAACAGCTTTGCAGCACAAGAGCTGAGCAGACACCATCAGCATCCCCCACAGCACCACGGTCCGTGTGTCCATCCCTCCATCCCTCCTGCAAGCCCTTGGGGCCACCCCGGGGCCATCCCACCCCTGAGATGCCAAAAAAAACACCCCCTTCTGGAAGCAGCTGATCTGGGGCCTTGGCCAAGCGGCTCCCGGGGCCGGCTGGGGAGCGCAGCAGGAGCGAGGCTGGCACGAAGAGACTGCTCTTAAATGAAAAACAAGGGAAAAGCGAATAAAATACTCCAAGCAGGAGAGCAGGGTGCTGCTTCACTGCCGGCTGACCCCACCGCCAGCCTGAGCAATTTGTAAGAAATGTTGACGAATTAGGAGCTCTCAGCCCCTTTTTCCGGCTCCCTTCGAGACCTTTATTTGTCCACGAAAGGCCAAAGTGGCGGTGGCAGCGAGGGCAGCTGCACATCCTGAAAAGAGCCTAAAAACTCCTGGCAGAGGCTTCGCCCTCCACCAGCACAGGCATCCTCCCACAGCAGCACGGCCAGCCCTGGCACAGGCCACCCTCGCCCACTTCACACTGGCATCGCTGCCGTGGGGACTCCCCCCATCACATCCCCAGCCCAGGGGCCAGATTCTGCCCCAACCTAAACCTGAGGCCTCACCCACCAGGGCTGGTGGTGTCCCAGCAGCAACTGGGGGGCTCAGGAATGCCCAGGAGGGGATGGGGAGCAGGGGGCCACAGCCAAGCTCTGCACCAGAGGCAGCCCCTGCTGGATCTTGCCTTGCACGGGGATATTTCCCACAGCTGACAGCAGCTCTCGGCAGCACACCCGACCCACACAGCCGGATCTTATCCAGGAAAACTGGGGAGTGGAAATCCACCTTCCCCACTGGCTGCCAGACCCCTACCTGCACACTCCTGACCTGGTGGTCCCAAAGAGGAGGGGAGCTCTGCCAGTAAACCCTGCCCAGGCAGCATCCCAGGAAACACTCAAGGTACAGGGGGGAAGCATCTGCCTCCCCCAAGGATGCTACGTAGTAAAGTTGTGGCTCTGCATCCTGGAGCATCTCTGCTTGGATCAGAATTTCCAGGATGGAAACCCCCTACCAGCTCCTTGCAATGATCCCAACATCCCCCCTCCTCCTTATTTCACCACGGCGGGCGAGCAGCTCCTCAAAGACCCTCGGGGGCTGCAGATGCTGAAACAGCCCTGCCTGAGCCCCTGGGGTGCCTTGGCCATGGGCTGCCTGCTCGACATGGAGCCAGGCACAGTCCAGGGATCCCCTCTGGCTCCTGGGGGGATCCTCTGAGGTGGGCAGCACAGCCGCCGGCACACTCTGAGCCTGAGGCCACAGCAAGACTGGCAGGAGAGGTCTGGGCAGCCCCCCTCCCAAACTGCAAGCAGCCCCCCACTGCTGGGGAAAGCAGCTTTGGCTGAGGCACCTGCGAGGCTTGGGTTTAAATGAAAAACATCCATCAAAATCATTCATGGAAACCACGTCCCTCGGGATGTGTGACCCCTCTTTGGCCTCGCTGGCCAATAAAAGCCCCCAGCAGCAGGTGCTGGCGACCCCAGGGCTGTCACCAGGGCAGGCCGGGATGTCACCGCAGCTCAGCCAAGGCACGGCAGTGATTTGGATACAACCCAGGGCAGCTGGGGGTCCCAAAAACCCACGGGAGGGTGAGCAGAGAGAAAGAGAAGCCTGGCAGCGGCTGCACCCCCATCCTCACACCCTAAAATGATGCCACCTCGGCAGAGCTTGCCCAGCAACTCAGCGCAGTCTGGGAAAGTGTCTGGGCGCAGGTCTGGGGGATAAGCGAGTGGATAATAGCGGATAAAGCCCCTGATCCTCCCGCTAAAGCAGCTCTGCATTAAGGAGACAAGGGGCAGGGGGGCTGGGGAGGGGCTGAAGCCCCCTCTCCCCGTGTGCCCCCTGCCACCCTGCCCGGCACACAACCCCCTGCAAGCGCTCGCAAGCACAAGCTGTCATTTTATTAAGCCAGGAATAAACTCTAATCTTCACCCATTTCGCTTGGCGGTGGAAGGCGGGGGAGGCGCAGAGACCCAGGGAAGGGGATGTCTGTGGCAGGGGGGTCCCAGCCGGGCACAGAGGGGCAAGGGCTGCGCGGGGGAGAGGGGAGATGGGTGCAAACCTCCCGCCCGTACTGCAGACAGACACAGAACCTGTATATTGCCTCCCCCACGTCCCCCGGTGCCGGCACTTACCGGGGAGCAGCAGGGAGCAGAGGCAGCAGAGCAGCGCGGCCGGCCCGGGGAGCATCTTCTCCAGAGAGGCCATTGCAAGGTGGGGGGCAGCCAGAAAACCGGGGAGAATCCCGTGTCAAAAAAATTAAAAAAAAAAAAAATATCCAAACCAAGCACCAAAAAAACCGCAGAAATCCCCTAAATCCAACCACGTGCGAGACGGGAGCAGCAGCCAGCGGCGGAATTTGGGGAGGGGGAGGGAACCAGTTTAGGTTAGGGGGGGGCTCGGCTTTGCCCCCCCCAGCTCAGTGAGCAGAGCATCCCATCTCCGGTCCCCCACCCCTCCCCACCCCGCTCCCCAAACCTGCCGCAAACCCCCCCAGTGCCTGCAGGGCGGCCGGGGGAGCGCCCAGCCGGCGGGGGCGGGTCCCCCTCCTCTTCCTCCTCCTCCTCCTCTTCCTCCTCAAGAGCCGGGAGCGGGGGGGAGAGGAGCACGTGTAACCCCCTCCCGGAGGAAAAACCAGCACCGATGTGCTGATGGGGGATGATGCTGCAGGGTGCAGGTCGCCAGCCCCTCCGCACAAGAATAAAAATAAGAATTCCAAGCGCCGTTCTTCAAAAAGGAAGGGAGGAGGGGAGGAAGGAAAAAATGAATTAAAGCGCTCCTCCGAGGAAAAAATAAACAGGAAAAAAGCAAACAACAAGAACGTAACAAAAAAACCCCCACAGCCCAGAGCCGGGCGAATAATTAATCCCAGGCAGATGCGATTAATCGTTGGCAGGAGCAGCTCGGCGGCGGAGTCCCCGCATCCGAAGGCAAAGTTTGGGGGGGGGGACCCCGGGGCTCAGCCGCTGTCCCCCGGGCAGGGCTGGAAGCGGGGAGACCCCGTCATGAGCACGGAAAGGAGGGGGGTCCCCGCTTCCCCTCGCCCTTCCTTTGGCTCAAAGAGGGGGTGCACCCTCTCCTGATGGCAGATGGAAGGAAAGAGGGGGGGGCAAGAGCCCTGGGCAAAGCGGCAAGTTGAGGGGGGTTGTGCCCCTGGACCCCCTCTGGACCCCCCCC
>WEKX01022734.1:36765-144955 GCA_013390025.1 Pitta sordida | reverse complement strand
GCCGCCGCCGCCTCCTCCTCCTCCTCCTCCCCCCCCGCTCCTCTCCGGGCGAGCAGGTCCCCGCCGGTGCGGAGCGATGCGATGCAGCCCCCGCCTCCCATTCCCGAGCCCCTCGAGCAACTTCCCAGCCGCTCCCCCAACTCCAGCACCCCGGGATGCCGTGAGGGGGTGCCCGGCACTCCCCTCCCCTGGGGGCCGTGCGCTGCCACCCCTGCAATGCAAAGGTGGGGTCAGGATCCCTCCGGGGGGACAGAGAAGTGCGGAGCAGCGAGGAGCACACAGCTCGTCACCCCCGGCATGGAGAAGGCCAGAAGGGTTGGGTCACTTCTCATCACCCTGGGGGTCTCTGCCCCATCCCAGCTGTGACCACCCAGGGCGGGGGGATCAGCCTTGCCACCCCAGTCCCTGCAGCACTGTGGACACAGTGGGGGTGTGTCCCCGCACTGCAGCCCCCACACACGGCTGCGGGTGGCTGGGGGTCCCCTGTGCCCCCGTGGGGATGAAGGATCAATCACCCCCTTGCTCCTGTCCCTCATGGGCTGACTGGTCCCCTGCACACCTCCACAATGCAAGGACCATCTCCTCCAGAGTCTGGGGATGTTTCCAGCATGGCTGGAGCGGGATTCCCCTTGTCCTGGCTTGCTGGTATGGAGCCATGGGAGAGTTGGGTTTTTGGGGAGCAACACCATCTTCACACCCTGGGAATGTCACCCCTCAGCCTCACAGAGCCAAGTGGGGATGTGTGAGTATTTGGGAACCAAGTCCCCTCACAGCCATTCCCTACATGGCTCCTATGAATATTCACCATGGCTGGTTCAACCATCTCAGCCCAATGGCAGATGGAAGGAAAGAAACCAGCCGGGTTTTCTTGCCCCAACCAGCCCTGTGAGCACCCAGGTGCCTTCACCCTCCCTGCTCTGCTCCCATACATTTCCCCATCTCCCTTCACCAGGAAATCTTGGCCAGCACGTTCATCCTGGCAGCCTCATTTACAGTGGAAGTGCATAAGACATCTCCATTAATGCCAAAATAATTCACAGCAATTAATGGGATTGACCTTGAGCAGTGACAGAAGCTGAAGATGCCCCCAGAAAGCAGCAGCCCAGCCGAGGGGGGAGGATGCACCCTGGACCGAGCCCCCCTGGAATCCCTGACACCTTTGGGTGCTGCTGGGAGGTCTTTCCACACGATGCTGAGGAATGGCAGAGGGA
The DNA here is from genome assembly GCA_013390025.1 of Pitta sordida. Lineage (NCBI taxonomy): Eukaryota > Metazoa > Chordata > Aves > Passeriformes > Pittidae > Pitta > Pitta sordida. The sequence goes on along the minus strand of WEKX01022734.1, from coordinate 143,744 downwards.
CCAGGGTGAAGAAGAGGAGATAGGTGGGATGTACCCAAAACCCCACCACCTGGAGCTCTGCGGGAAGGGCTGAGCATTTGTTTTTGATGATGGGAAAAGGCCCGGCTGCTGCGAGGAGCGGCCCCGCACCACCGCCCAGGCACTCGCTGCTTGTTTTTGTAAAAATCCCATGATTTATAAGCCAATCTCCCGATTGCTTTGGGGAGGGGAGGGCTGACTCACGGCCTGAATCCCCGGGGATGGCGAAGCATTAGACAGAGTGAAGCAGTGGCCGGGCTGTGATTTGCCTCTCCCCAGCCTGTCCAGAGGGCGATGGGGCAAAGCCTCAGTTTCCCCACTCCAGAACAGGCTCTGGGGTTGGGCAATGGGACGATGGCAGGATCAGGCCGCACCCTTCCCCATCACGAGATCCTTCTCCCACTGATGGATGAGAGCTTTTAAGGAGGGATGTTTGGGTGCAATCCCTCCTGCGTTCCCGCGGCGCCTCTGGCAGGTTCTTGGCACCACTGCTGGGATATTTTTCAGCTGTTACAGAAATAAGTATTTTTACCCCAGCTGGATTTTATTTATGGCTCCAGCTTTGGCAGGCAGAGGGGCTGGGGTGGGCAGGAGCAGGCGGCTGTGATCCCTCTTTCCCAAGCGAGGATCAAAGCCGGGATTGCCGCTGGGGTTGGGGAGATGCCGGAAATAAATCCTGTTATTTCAGCAGGAGCTGAGGCAGGGAAGGTCAAAATGTGAATCCAGCATCAGGTCCCGGCTGTCTTCATGGGAATCCACCTGAGCATCTCCTGTGTTTTTGGACATAGGATGCACTGGACAGCACAAGGAAGGATGCAGGATTGTGTCTGGCTTCCCACATCCCCCCGGGGCAGCTTGGGAGCACCAGCCAGCACTGGTGAACTGCCATCCCGCTCACCCCGGTGCCATTGGCTTAACTTCCAATGTCACCACATCCCCTCTGATCCCAACAGCACCTTGGGCCCCTACACAGAGAAGGATTTTGGGGTGCAAACACGATGGGCTGGAGGAACTTCCCACGTGGATCAATCCCAGCTGTGGGAGCCAACCCCAGGCGAGAACATTAGTGCCAGGTTGGGCAGAAAGCGCCGCCGTGCCGGGACAGCCCAGCCTCTCCCAGTAATCCCTGGCTGGCATTTCACCTGCCTGTAATCCCGAGGCAGCACTAATCGCTGGGATAACAGTGCCCGTGAGGTGCTAATCACCAAATCCGGCCCTAATCCCTGTGGGAGCCTCTGTGGAGGTGTCCTGGTGCAGCCAAGATGCCGAGGGAGGAGGGGAGGGAGAACGTGGGCAGCTGCCAAGGGGCCCTGGGTGATGGATGAGGGGTTTGGGGGGGACATGGGGAAACTGAGGCACCCCCCAGGGACAAAGCCCACCAAGACACATCTGGGCTTTCTCCAGCTCCACTGTTTCGCTCCAGGGGTTGTGCAAGGATTTTACTGTGATGATAATATGGAGCCACCAAGGGCAGGGAGGGCTCCTGGAGTGCAACCCCCCTGCTCTATGGATGCACTGGCATGGGAAAACAGGTAGGAAACCCCACGTTTGGGGGGACTCTAAAAAAAAATCCCAAGAACCAGGGCTGAGGTTTGCACCTGGGGGAACACCCTGGGCTGTTATTTTTCATGCTGTGACCCCTAGGACCCTCCAAAGAAGATAAATCACCTATAAACCAGAAAGAATTAAACCAAAAATGCCCTGGGAATGCCCTGGGACAAGGAAACCTTCACTCCAAGCCTCCAGTTTTCCCATTATTTTCCAATAAAGTCCGATGCAGTCAAGGAAGTTCCTTGCAAGCAGCTCTCCCCGACGGTGGCTGCCTTGTTAGTGGCTGGAGCATCACACCCCGTCCCAACAGCTAATTGTGTGTGGGAGCTGAATGGCTGATCCTGGAACGTGATTAAAAATATATATCAATTCCCTCCCTTCCAGAGCAGTGCCCAAAATATGGTTGTATCATTTGCCTTTCCTTATATAGTTCTGATAATGACATAAATACAGAAATCCCGTAATTGCCGTAAATTAATTTTGTATTATTCTTTCTAAGGCAGTGGGAGAAAAAAAATAAAGCCTTTTATTGTAATTAATTGTGCAGCTGGATTCCTCACGGGGTTCATGGATGGATCCATGGCTCTGTCCTGGTGTTCCCCCTGTTTCAGTCCATTTGGGGACTGTCGCTATCACTGGTCCCCAAGGCCACCCCAAGGGTCTCCTTCCTCCCAGGGTGATGCTGGCAGAGAAAAATGTGTGGGAAAAGCAAAAAAAAAACCCCAAGCTGAGATGCTTCACCCCTGAGATGTTGCAGGCCCTGGAACCCATGGCCAGCAATTGTTTTGACTTTTGGGTGCCCCAAACAGTGCAACGGCACATTAGATATTGAATGCAATATTCATAATATTAAAATGAATATTTTAATAGCCTATAAAAGTAGCGGAAGGGTGAATCAAAGCAGTCGCGTCAGGCCCTTTCCTTCTTGCGAGATAAAAATGTTTCATTTCAATTTTACTATTTGGATTTGTCTTTGCCTCGACTTTTACGTTCTATTAAAATATTAATTTCAGGCTATAACATAGGGCTTTAATATTTTATCTGATATAACAAGTCAACATTATCAACGTTGCTGGGGCTCGGCACAGGAGAATAAAAGGGGGTGAAAGGGCCCCGTGAGAGGAAACCCTGCAGCCTCAGTGGTTCAGAGGGGAACATCTCAATAGACCGGCAGGGACATTTTTTTTCTCTTTCTTTCCAAAAATTTTTATCCCATGGGGAAATTTCTCCATTTCCATTTTTTCCCCGCTGATTCTGAAGAAAGAAAAAAAGACAAATTCCAAAGCTCGGGTTTACTTTGCAGGGCAGGACCGGTGCATAAATCCCTGTGTCTGGGTTGTGTTTCGTGTGCCTGTGAGAGCATCCGTCGCATCCCAAACACCCTGGTTTGAACAGAGCATCCCAACATCCTCGCAGAGAATTGATGAACACCACGTTTCTCCGGCGTCAGGGATTCAAAGCACCTAATTACAGCAGCTCATTAGGAGGGGGCGGTTATCTTGGCAGCCAGGGAGGCCAGCAATAGTGTTTCTTTTCTTGCCTTACTCTTCGGTTTGGGGGGAGTTGTTGTTTGGTTGGTTGTTGGGGTTTTTTTAAGTGGTGGTTTGAGGGAGGGTTAAAAAGCAGCTTCTCTGACTGCAGGGCTGAGGCCACAGGCACCCAGAGCTGGGGGCTGCTGGATGTGGGGGAGCAGCAGTGAGGACCAGCAGGTCATTTTAGTGTTATTTTTGAAGGGCTGGGGGCATTTAGAGCACCTAAATCACACACCAAGCTCTTGAGGTGAGTGAGGCAGCAGCAGATGCTGGGAAAAAAAGGCAACAGGTTCTGCCTTAAACAAAAGCACACTGTGCATCCCAGCTATGGCTGGATCCCAAATATATAAACATATAAAAGGATGCAGACTCCCTTCTTTTGCAGTCTCACCCCACACACAGTGTGGGACCTTGCAGGGGTGCAGGAGGGGACACAGAGGCCCTGTCCCCAAGATGGGTCCCCACAGCAACCCCACGCTCTCATCAAGGGACACCCAACTGCCCTGACTCGCCTTCCCACTCCATCCCTTTCCCTGCCTCTCTGGCCCAGATGGAAATACAGACAGGGAAAAGCACTTAAGAGGAGGAGAACAGCCCATTGCTTTGGTTTCCCAGTTGCCCCCTCACTTGGCAATTTGGTTTTCTGGAGGCTTTCAGGGCTCCCTGGGTCCCTAATCAGATCAGGGGCTGTGGGGGTGGGGGGACCTGGGGGCTGCACAGCCCTTAATGGTGCTGTGGGAATGAGCTCCCTGAGCTCACCACGGGGCACAGCCGCGGTGTCCCTCACACCAAACAGCTCCTGGCCACCGTGACCCTTCCGGGTGAGGAACCCCCACTCTGGTGGCTCCCCCCTCTGCCCCCAGCTCCAGCACCACCTGGCTGGAGAGGCTGGAGCAGGGAGAGGCTCTGGCAGTGAGCAGGGCCTCCCTTTCCCCTTCACTGGACCTGTCACAACAGCACTCGTCGGGGACAGACAGTGGGAGAAGGGATGGGACCAGCTGAGCTTCCCACAGCCTGACTTTGTTTTCAGAGGCACTGGGGTGAGTTTGCTCCCGGGCACGGGGTGGTGACAGCTCCAGGAGTATCTCCCACAGGACACCCACTGCCCAAGCTGGGCACTCTGCTGCACCCAGAAAACCACCCCAAACACCAGACCCCAGCAGCTGGAGAGGGTTCCCTGTGTTCCCTCCTCCCACAGGACATGGTGTAACACCCACAGACACTTCCCCAAGGGATCTCTCTCCAGGGCTGGCAGTGCTGGGGCAGTAACTGCAAGCCAGGAGTGATCAAACACATCCCGAATTCCCCACGGAGGCTCCCGTGGGCCTGCCGGGGCTCTGCTGCAGGAGGATGGGGCACCTTGCCCACCCTGGCAAACAGAAACCTTCCGTATCAACCAGCCTCGGCGGGCGAAACCAGAGCCTGGATTTTATCCTGGAGTTTGGAGCTCCATCCCCAGCGCCTGCCCGGCTGGAGTGTCCGGTGGGATAACAACGGAGCAGCTGCAAATTCATCTGGGTCAGCCCCAGCGCTGCCTAATGGGCACCCCGGGTGTCCTGGGGGTGTGGGATCCCAGCTGGAGCAGGGGCCAGCAAAACCCTTTCCTTCCTGCCCATTAGTAGCTCCCAGCTGGGATTTGGGCCGCTCCTGTCCCTACTAGAGGGAAAGAACCCCCTGGAAGACCATTTAGGACCATGAATTTTTCAGGAGCTCATTTAGCAGCAAACATCTTCCCATCTGGTTTTGTGCAAAGTGGATTAACCCCTTCAGCAACCCCGGGGTGGGGATGGAAGAGGCAGATCCAGAGTGGGAATTGGGCTGCTGCGATTCGGGAGTGAAAAATGCAGGGTGGGGAGGCAAAGGTGGGAGCAGGGACTGCGTTCAGCTCCTTGTTTTGCTCTCTGGGGCCAACAGAACCCTGCTGCCAGAACCAGCATCCCTCATCACCTTCACTGAGTCTCTGGGACCACTGGCAGTCCCGGAAAGGAGCCACCAGTCAGGACTGGGAGGCATCGGGGAAAATTGTATTTGAACCACAGCCATTGCTGGAGTCTGGAATAATTACAGCACCGGGGTCTAAAGAGCCTCCTTCAATGTCATTTCTCTGCTCAATATGCAGCAGCTGTTCAAAATAAAATAAAGCCTCTAGAAAGTCCACACATGGAACGAAAGGCGGGGAATGGTCAGGAGGGAGGGATGATCCTCCAGTGGGAGAGTTGCTGGGGAAGAGACAAGGAAAGGATCACAGTCTTCTGGCAAAAGTTGGTCTTTAATGTTTCCAGCAACAACTTCTGTGAGAGCAGTGGTTTTTCAACAGAACACTCCTGCCCTTAATGGTGTTTGGCCAAAGATGACTCAGTGTTTGGCTACAGGTGGTCACATCTCAATTAAAGCCCTTGATCTCTTCGGTGATGTGCCTGATGCATCCTTTACATCGACCTGCTAATGGCGCTGGACTTGGGAATGGCTTTTCTGATGTCTGCAGCCCTTTTTGAACCTTTGGGAGGAGGGAAGTGTCTGATGGATGATCACATCCCTCCTCAGCCTCATCTTCCTCTCCCAGAAAGAGAAATAGGAGTATGTGAAGGCCAGGCACGGGAAGCCAAGTTTCTGCTTGGCTGCTCAGGGAGGGGTCCGTGGTGGCACAAACAGCATCCGCTCCCAGAGCTCCGTGCCAGTGACATTGAAGGGAGTTGCAAAAAAAAAATCCATTTGATTCACCCAGAGCAGAAAAATAAAAAGATATTTGCAGCCTTGAAAGATTTATGTTCTCCCCCAAGAAGCTGGTGAGACCACGCAGGCTCTGGGGAGGTGCTCGGTGCCAAGGATGCTCCCTGGAGGGGTGATTCCCATAGGAAAAGACAAGTCACCGGACATGTGAGCACCTGTCCAGCCCTGCTCCATCCATTAGTGATCTTCATTAATTACCCTCCTCCTGCACTACCTACTCTGTGAGACCCCTGGGCAGCAGCAAGGGCTGAGCAGGGGGACCCTGAAACAGGTAGAGGGACCCCAAATTGAGAAGAGGAACGCCAAAACGAGCCTTTCCCCAGCTCAGAGCTAAGACTGGTGCCTGCAGATGTGCTGGTCCTGGGTAAATCCCCAGGAAAATCCTGCACACAGCCAAAGTGGAGCCCCGTGAGAGCAGAAAGGACCAGAGCAGCCCTTCCAGCCCCCACCCTCCTCATGGGCTGTAGCCCCCCAGCCCAAGCTGAGGGAGGAGTCTGAGTCTCTAATATCAATTAACAGCAGCCCCCGATCAATGCTGGTGCTGGGCCAGGGTGAGCCCCGCTGCCCCCGGGACCCCCCGACTTGCCGTCTCCCATCTGCCTCCCGGAGCTCCCTGGAAAACACTCCGGCGCCAGCGTTATCAGCCCGGCCCTGAGCCAGATCTGCCCGAGCCTTAGTGCCATCCCAGGAGCCCAAAGGCTATTTTTAATCCCACTAAAAAGCAGGCAATTTGTCACTTAAGTCTCCATCCCAGACTCCCATTTACCCACGCGGGAAGGGAGCAGCGGTTCCGGCAGCAACCCCGGCATGACCAGCCCCGAAGCTGGTGACAAGGAGGATGCTCTGCTGTTCAAGGTCTGTGAGGGCAGGTGGGCCCAGGAATGGACCCTATCCTAGTCCTTATTCCGTGTTTCCTTATTTCCTTATTCCTTGTTCGGCATTCCTTGTTTATTATTATGTCTTATGCCTTTTTCATTATTCCTTATTCTTTATGCCTTTCTCTTTATTTCCTTCTTTATTTATTCCTTATTCCTCTTTGCTTCTTCCTTATCTATGTCCTTATTCCTCCCCATTTCCTTCTGACTGTAATTTGTGGAGGGAGGACAAGCAGCAATCTCCAACCATCCCAAAGCAGATTTCTACTCTCCTCTTTCTAAAACTGCCAGAAACTTGGGGGGGTGAAAAAATCCCATTTCCCATCATTCTGTCACCAGCCCATCTCAGGGTGCAGCGTCTCCCCATCTGTCCCTCTCCACTTGAATCCTTTCCATCCCAGTGGGATCCAACAGCTCCAGCACACCAAGACAAAAATTCCACAAATTAGAAAGCAAACGTCCTGAAATGACAAATCCAATCTGATCAGAGCACAGCCATCCAGGTGAGTGATGGAAGATAAGGGCCTGGAGCCGCAGCAAAGGGAAAACTCTCCGGGAGGAATATTAAACCTCGCAGAGAAGGGGTTGGAGGTTTATCAGCAGCTTTTGATGGCAATAGATTTCTGTAATAACCCGACTTTATTACTGGAAACAATGTGAGGACACAAAGTGGCTGTAAGGCTCATTAAAAACATTTTCCAGGCACTTTAACTCCCTCCTCCCACAGCCACTGCTTTATCCCAGGATGCCAAAGGGTTGGGGCAGGGGATGGGAAGGTGAAGATCCCCTGGCCCAGCCCAGTAAACCACTGCTTTAGTGGGGTGGGATGCACTGGTGAGAATGTGTGTCCCTGAGGAACATGTTTGGGTGGCACGGGAGTGGGGTGGGATGGGATGGGATGGGATGGGATGGGATGGGTGGATGTGATTTCAGGTTCTGCCCTGGCCAACTGTTGCAAACAACAGGGATTATCCTCTGACAAATAACTGAATTCCCTTTCCTCTTGACAGAATCCCAGGTTATGTGCTTGACAGGTGATATTTGCATCTCTTTTTGAGAGTAAACTGCTCCAAATCAACATCTGGGATCAGCCAAGGGAGGGTCCAAGCCACAGCATCCTCAGACCTTCCTCATCCTCGTGGTGGAGGGGGGGAGAGGAGAACCAAGGGCAACACTGCAGTGGCCAAAATGCTGGAAAAAGAGGCTGGGGCTGGAAAAGGGGGCAGGAAAACCATGTGAGGGTCAAGCTGGAGCCATGGAGAGCAGTGAAGGGGGTGTGGCAGAGTGCTCCACATGCTTCTCCGTGGCTGCAGCTGAATTCTGGCCCTGGACTTGGCCAAAGAGAGGAAAGAAAATCCCCCTCTGGGACCATGAGGTCAGATGCTTTGCATTACCCACATGGGGTTATTTTTCTAGTTTTTGGCCAAAGCTGCTGGAGCTTGACCTTGAACCAGTGTCTTGTTTCCTTCTGCCAACCCAAAACTGCCAGGTTTTCAGCAAAATAAAAATAGTAGCTGGATGAGCACTGTTCTTCTCCAGCCCTGGAATCAAAGGCAGCTTTACTGGCACCCCAAACACCCCAAATCACCTCTGTGGCCTTGCTATCATCACAGGGTGACAGTGAGATTTGGGGTGGAGGGTGGAATTTGCAGGTGCCAGTTGGGGACACCCACATCTGGCTGGGGACACCCACATCTGGCTGGGGACACCCAGCAGCAGTGGAGCCTGGGAAGGAAAGTGAAGCAGACAGACCCTTCCCATCCCCATCGCTCACCCAAATCTATCCATTTAACTTCCTTCTTCCTTCATTTAACAAGCTTCTAACATCCTGCTTGGAGCTTAATCATGGTGGGGGTGGAATTAAGGATCCCCTCAGAGAGCGCCGTGGTCCGAGCCTGACTCCGACATAGCGGCATCACATAAATGATATTGAATTATTTCCCTGCCATTTCTGGGAATTGCTGGTTAAGGCTCTTGGACGGCGCTCACTCACAGCTCCTAATCTCATTCACCTGCCATTTACCCTGGGAGCAGAGCAGGAGCCAGGGAGCCTTTCCAGGGGGCACAGATATGGGGTATCACATTGCTGAAAGATGGAGTAATTCAAACTGCACACCAGGGCCCTTCAGGCACGTGGAGCTGGGGTGCTGCAAAGGGAAAAATGGGTCTTCACACCCTTAAAGGAGAAGGAAAGGGAAAAACAGAAGCTGAGTTTTACTGTGTGGGAGGATTAATCTGCTGCCTGGCTTATAAACATCATTCCCCAGATACCCAGCTAAGCACCCAAAATACCTGCCTGGCACCTGGGAGTCGCTGTGCCTCCAGATTCTACACTGGGGATGAAATGTTCTCCCATTCCCCAGAATTTCTAGGCCCTAAAGACAGATCTGGTGACACCAAAAACATTTCCTTGATTAAACTTGGGCAAGTTGCTCATGAAAGTAAATAAGAAGGGAGGAAATCTGAGGGTTTGTGTTTCTCATTGGCAGAGAGGGATGTTCTGCCTAGCAATCCCTTCTCTCTGAAGTTGCCATCAGGGATGCTGGGAATACCCTGAAATCCAAGCAGCCCCCACCACAGGCTTTCCTTTCAGCCCCCACAAAGTTATCATTTAATTAAATCCAAGTTTATATTCTTTGATTAGAACCCAAGGCAGAATTGTCTCTTTTTTTTCCAACCTTCCTATTAACAAAACCCCCTCAAAAGCTGTGAGGGTGGGATTTCCCACCTGGTTTCAGGCAGAACAGGGATGAAGGAGCATCAGGGAAGAATGTGGTGCCCAGCTGGGCATCATCCCATGGAGGCAGATCGAGGAGAGTTCTGTAAGATATATCTTCTCCACCCCATTATGTATGCTGCTAAATTTTGATTGGTTTTCGGCTAGGAAGTTTAAAAAAACCCCAAAAACCCCAAAATCTGTGTTTTACAACACCCATCCACCCCCCAGAGGATTGGTGACCCTCTGTGGGCAGTGCCCTGCTCACATTGAGGGAAAAGGGGCTGCAGCTCCCTGCTGAAAATAACAGGAACAGTGCTGACACCCACTTCACTACTTCTCCTGTCCTCAGATCCCTTTTTTGTGCTATTGATATGAATTTTTTTCCTGGCTCATTTCAAGCCTGAGTTCCCCAGACTCTCCCCGACATCTGTTAATATCCCTGAAACCGGAGACCGAAAGGGCTGGGAGGCTTTGAAACCACAACTGATGCTATTTTCAGGGCACGATGGGATCAGGAGGGGTTTTCCCCACCCTGGGCTCAATGTCTGGCAGCAGGATGTTCGCAGCAGCCCCAGGCGATCCAGGGCGTCATCCCGGTGAGTTTTCCCCTGGCTTTGCTGTACAGGGACAGCGCAGCCCCCCGAGTTTTGGGGCTGGCGGGAGCCGCCTCAAACCGTGACACAGGTACCGGCTGAACCTGGGCTTGTGTTTGCAGGCGGGAGAGAAGCTCCTGAAAGGGGGTGAGACACAAATTATCCCAAACAGCAGGGCTGGCCCAGCCCAGAGGGCACCGGGCATTCCGTGCCTGGTCAGCCAGCGAGGCAGATGCCAAGGGAAGACAAAGCATCGGCAGCCGGCACATCCCACCGTGCCCATCCCACAGGACTGCCACCTTCTCCGCTTGCCTCCTCGTCCTTCTAATTTCAATCATCTGGATAAAAGAGAAAGCCAGCAATTTAAATCTTCTTTTTTCCCCCTTTTCCCTCTTTTTTTTTTGGCGCATATTGAGTGTGTAGCGGATGTAAACTGCGTTATCTGGGTGGCTTGCTGGCTTAGCACAGCCTCTGTTTTACTGTACTAATGACTTTTTACACTCCAGGTAAAATCAGAACAAGACAAGAAGGTTTTAGAAAGCTCGTTCTGACAAATTCCTCACTGTAATTACTGGAGCAGAAAGAACTCATCAGCAGTACATGCCGTTGCTCCGGGCGCTAAAAGTCTCGAGTGGTGAATGGCCCAGATATGGAAACTGCAGCCGCCGCCGCACAGGGCCCGGCAGGTCCCCACGCCAGAGCAGCCCATCGTGGCTTCCCTTGCCAACCAGGAGCAATTTTATACACCAGTGATCCGGTGTAATCCCCGTCCTCCCGGGGACAGGGATGGCTGCGGGGTGGCAGCGCTGCTTGCAGGATGTGCAGGGGTGGCAGGTCCTGCACCGGCTGGGCTTGGCTTTGTCGGTGGTTAAAGACACCCACGCTGGGGTCTGGGGGGTTGGTTTGGTTCTCTGGGCACCCCTCGGGCTCTGCATTTTTGGGGGGATGAAGAGGGGGGATGCCCTGTGCCCGTTCCCAGCCCAGCTGGCTCTTCCAGTCACCCAGGGTCCAGTTCTGCCCTGGATGCTGTGCTGGGGAGAAAATCCATGGACAGCAAGACTGAAAGCAAATCCATTGAAAACAAGGGGGGGAAAAATCCCCTCCTCAGCTGGTGGCCAAGCATCTGCAAAGCTCTTTCAGCAGCCATCAGCAGGCAAGAGATACCCCATGTTTCACTGCATCCACAGCTCAGAAGATGCTAGAGGACCACTGGGAGGGTAAAGCTACCAGGATGTCCCCAGCTGCAAGAGGACGTGGCACCATGGCTCACTGGCTGGCTGGCATGGGGTGTAGGGGCCAGCACTGGGATGGAGAGAGGGAACAAGGTGGTTCTGGGAGTCCCCAGGACTGTTTCAACCCCAGCCCCTCATTCTCACTGCCGAGACCTGGTCCAGACCAAATGCCCAGATCCAAACACGCTCATGGTTGCACACACAAGGTGCTTCACTTGCACAAACAATGGTTTGGCTGGGAAGGGGCTGGGAAGAGCCCAGGATGAGTCTCTGGAAAAGGATGGGATGTGTGTGATCAGGCTGGAAGCTGGGGGCTGCTGAGATGTCCCCTGACACAGGGGACATGAGGACACAGTCCAGGAGGGGCCACAGTGAGCGTCCATCCCCTCCCCTCCTGCCAGCCCCCCAGCCACTGCTGTCACCTAAAAGGATTAGTCATTAGGGATTAATAGTGGATTAGACACTCAGGCCCATATGGCTTAAACACCGCGGGGTGAAGCATTAGTGCAAAGCTGAACAGTGTGGGCAGGGGAGGGACAGCCTGGGGGGGCAGCTGAGGGACAGGCAGGCACCTCTCTGCCCCAAGAGGTTTGACAGGCACCAGGGCAGGAAGGGGATTTCAAGCCCAGAGGAGCAAAAATATGCAGCTAAAGCTGGATGGATCCAGAGCAGGGGGAGATGGCACCTCCAGTGTCCCCCCCACCAAGGTCAACCCCTGTGCCCTGGCCCCACAGAGCAGCCCAGGCTGAGCAGCCCCCAGCTGCAGTGTACTCCCAGAAAACTCCTCCCGTCCCCTGGGAAAGCTCAGACCTTGGATCCTGACCCACCCTCTGCACTTTCCAGTTCCATTTGCTGACCTCGGTGACCAATTCATTGAAACCTGGGGAGCCCGATGGTGCTGGTGGGCAAAGATGCTCTTTTTGGAGCATCCTGAATCTCTGAAAAGACTTTCTGCAGATTTTTGTTGGACGGCACCCAGGTCATGCACAAGTTATCCCTCTTCCACTCAGCCCCAGAACAGGGAGCTGGGAAAACAGAGCCTTCCTGGGAGCTCCTTCCCTCCCTTCAGGGTCCCTGTGCCCTGATTTTGGTATCCATTATGGCTGTAGGCAGCCCTGTGCCCCCTGCCAGCACCACAAGCCCCCTGAACCCACAGAGCCGGGCTGGAGCAAACATGGAGAATGGATCCCTTTGCTCTTAATCTCTCTCTATCTGCTAATTAAATATTGATGGTAGTTAAATATTCATAGAACATTTGGCTCAGAGTTTATATCTGTCTTCAGGCATACGTGGGGTCTTTGATGTGTTATTTTTCTGGTCACCCAAGGTCCCAGAAGCCTCCAGACTTGTCAACACTCTTTTGAGGGGTTTTTGCCCCCTTTTTTTCCCACGTATGGCTGGTGGATGGTTTCAGTTCTTTCATCTTCAGGTTCTTTTCCCTCTGTATCTACTTTCCTAAATTTCTTTTTCTGGCAAGGAGCACCTCATCCCTCCCCAGGGCATGCCAGACCTGGGGGAGCTGCTCTCCATTCCCTGCACACCACGGGGAGGGGAGGATGGACAGCAGCAGGAAGGGCAGTGCCATGGGAGGTGGGGATGGGGCTAAACCCTCTCCACCTTCCTCTTCCAGCTTCCTGGATTTCTCCCTGGGTGATTCCAACGGTGCTGGGGGTGTCTGAGAGCCCTGCGGTGTCTCCAAAGGGGAAGAACCCAAGGGTGAGTCCTGCAGCTCTGGGTGCAGCTCCATCAGTCAGAAGCCCCCGGCGGGTCCCTGCGGGCTCTGAGGGGGCACGTCCAGCCCCAGGGGTGCAGCACTCCGGGCCAGGGACCCCAAAAAGAAGGAGCACCACGGCCCGGCCAGTCCACGCGGTGGAAGAGCTCCGAGAGCCGTTCCTTGGGCAGCACTGACATCTTGTGCCAAACGGAGGGAAAACAGCATCCAAGGCTCGGAGCGATGCAGACTCCCCTCCGCTGCTGTTGCACACAAGGCAGGCACCCCAAACCCTGCTCATGTCCCCCATGGGCTGGCACCAAACACGGGTCATGGTTTGGCCACTGCCATGAACCCCGAGCAAGCCCTGGGGTCCCCAAAATGACAAGGGCCAGTGGGACTCTCATCCCAGCCGCTGCTCATCCCCATCCCCATCATCTCCCCACATCCCCCCCATCCCCATCAAAGTGCCACATCCAATATTTCTCACTTGGAGTGTCCCCCGTGGCGAACTGGTCAAGACAGCAGGAAGGAAGGTCTTTCCCACAGCCAGCCCGGGAAATATTTGTAAAAGCTTTTGAAGGAAATTTCCGAGAGCAACTCACACCAAGAGGAAAGAGTGCTCACGCCAGGGCTGCTGCACGGCCGCAGCGGCTCCAGCACCCACCAGCTCGGAGCAACGCCTGGGGAAGGATGCACGAGAAAATAAAAATACCCCGGGGTGGGCCTGGAGGAAATGAATTCATCTCCCATGGGGTGGCTTTTCCTCCCTGGTCAGGTGGTGTCAGAAAATACGTATGAAAAATAACAGCCACCAAGGCCACAAAGGCAGATTGTAGCTGCTGATAACTGTGAAAACACCACAGGGACCCAGGGCCAGATCATGGGAGGATTTAAGGGGGAGTCCAACAGAATCCCCCCACATCCTGGTGGTGTTGATCCCCGTTACCCATCCCTGCCTCCCTGCATCCCTGCACTGCCCAGCATTGGGTTTTGTGCATGAAGAAAATCCAGCAAGTCCCTGGTGTGGATTTTTTGATTACTTTTGACCCCAACTCCTGGGTGCAGAGGATTTTATGAGCATCATACTCGCTTCTTTGGAGTGTCTTCTCTTTTTCCCCCCCACCATTAAATGCTGTTTCGTGCCTTTCAGGTTGCTGTGAAACCATGAGGCACGTGGAACCTGCATAAATCAGGAGTGGAGATCAGGAGTCAGACAGGGCTTTGGGTGTGTTTCAAACTCTGGGGTTTCAAAGGCCAGGGCTGGGGAGCAGGGGGAAGAGATCGCTCAACTCAGCAGCGCAGCTCTGATTGCAATCTTGAGCAGAGGAGTTTGGTGTGAAACCAGGTTTTGAGCCAGGGCCAGTCCCTGTGCGGGGGCTGTCAGGATGCCGGGGGCCAAAGGACACGGGAAATGAGTCAGGCAGCACACGGCAGATAAAAAATGTTGAGGAAAGGGGAAAGTTCAGCTTGGGACAGCCCAGAGAGGTTGAAATGCTAAGGGATAAGTCTCCTGAATGGCTCGACATGGACACCACAAAACCCCTTCCCTGAGGTGATGGAGGGAGGGATTGCCATCCCAGGAAAGAGCTTTTCATCTCAGGGATCAGCTCTACCATGGGTCCTCCCCTCACTGCTTTGGGATGAAAACCCTGCCCTTTGGGTTTGCTTTCCCTGGTATTGGGTCAGTGGGATGTAGGGCACTGGCAGCTGGGCAATGGGGCCAGCCAGGAGCAGAGTGTGGACTCTAAAACCGAGAGAGAACCCAAAAACCCCGGAGATCTACACCAAAGCCATAGGATACCACTTGTTTTTCTGGGTTCCCAATTCCCACAGACAGGGAGCATCACTGCCAGCCCTCCCCTGTGCCCAGGTTAGGTGGGTGAGGACTAGACAGCCTGGTTCAAGCCTGGTAATGTGGCTGCAGATTCTTCCAGCAACACCCGTGGCATGTCCAGCACTGCTCCCATGTGATTAACGTGTCTGAAACTGGGGCTTAGCTGTGACTTTCTTGGTGAAATGTTCCCTGGAGAAGGGTGGCAGCACCGATTCCATCTTAATTCTACATGTTTGCATCTTCCAGCAGCAGGAGATGGGCCCATCCCCACAGCCTCAGGGCAGCTGGGTGCCAGGCAATGCCTCAGGGGCTGCACAACCTGCTCCCACCTGGGTGAGCAGCTCTGGGGGTGACATGTAAATGCCTACTGGGTTTTCCAGCCCTGGAGGAAAAAATAACCAACACACCTTCACCGCTTTTGGGGGAAGTGGTGGCATCTGAGCAGGAGCCCGCTGGGCTCCACAGGGGTGTGAGTGGCAGGGGAGGACTATGAGCCACCTCTTCCTAGGGGGGGGAGTGGGTGACCCATCCCAATATGAAGCATTTCTGCAAGCAGCTGGGGAAGTCCTGGGTGGCTGAGGCCGGACAAGGACCTTCAAAAAGGAAACAGCAAACACGGGGTGTGAATTCAGTGGTTACTGCAGCGTCAGCCCCTACAAGGTAACGGAAAAGCTGATCCAAACAAGGTTTAAAAGGGAGAAGAATAAATCAAATAATTCCTTTATAGAAGCAGACCTGACCTGGCAAAGCTGCTTTGATCGTGGTCATGACTTTGGCTGCCCCGTCCCGCGGGTGCTGCACTTAGATCTTCCTCCCCCGGGGTTATTGATCAGCTGAAACGAGAAATGCCGCAGCATCAATAAAGCATCTGCACACAGGGCTGGGAAAGCAGCTGTCAGCCAGGGGCGAGAGGCATTTCCAGGGGGCTGGGCTGCCAGGAGGGTGTCCCGGTGTCCCAGCAGCTCCCTCTGGCAGAGCCAGCACTGCAGGGCTCTGCCAGACCAGGCTGGGGCTGCTTCTGAGCACGGAGGGTGATGAAGCAGCCACGCTCCTTGTGGTTTCCCCGGGAGCTGCCCTGGTTTCTGTTCAGGGGTGTGGAGAAGCCTGCGTGGGGCAGCCATGGGAATGCAGCATCCACCAGGACATCCTAATCCCACCCAGCAGTGGAAGATTTGGAGAACCTGCAAATTTTTTGGAAGGGGCAGTGAAAGCTCAGACCCCGTCAGGATCCTAAAAGCTTCTCTCAGCCCTCAGACTTGCCTCCTCCTCCTGTGCAGGAGCAGGATCTGTCCCATTTGTTTTAGAGAGGCCAAGACCTCTGCAGCCAAGCCTGGAGCCAGAGTTGGGAGTGCTGGCAAGGGCCCTCCCATGAAATAAGGGAAGAAAGGGAGGAAAAGGGTGTTTTTCAGCATGGATCACATGCAGGGACTGGTTCTGCTCATCACAGCTGTGGGTCTGCCCATGTCCTGTGCCTTTCTCTGCATCATACCCAAGGGAGTTGATAAGCTGGAGGGGAGCAAAGACCAGTCCCTCCTAAACTCATCAAGAGCCACAGGAGCACCTGGTTTTGCCTCTGGCCCCTCTGAGCCCCCATGGACATCCCCAGCTCCGGCACCAGGTCTGCGCAACCCATCCCAGCCAATGCAGAGAGAGAAAGGGGATATTCCTGCAGAGATTCAGGCAAGTCTGGGTCACCTGGGAATGCTTAGGGGCTGCCAAAATCCCCCATGCCCCAAAACCCCCTGTCTGCAGGGTCCACTGGCCCCATGGGGCCAATGCCAGTGCCTGGGCTCAGGTCGGAGGGATTCTGCAGGTGCTGGGAATGTAATTCCTGGGCTTCTTTGGCCTCCTGCATCCCAATATTTTGCCTTAGAGTCTAAAAGGGCACTTTCCCAGACCAATAAATGCTGTTGTGCTTTCCTTGGGTTTCATTTTCTTCTTGCAGGGAATATTTCCTACCCTTAGGCGAGCTCCTCGGTGCGTGGGGGTAAGAAGAGGGATGAGGGAAAAGATGGATCCAGTAAGGGAAAGGCGAGCCAGGCAGCTGGGCCCGACAAGAACAGGGATCACATACATTCCTCCACTCCCTGAGGAGGGATTAATTGGGAGTTTGGGTGATGACAGAAGGTGTCTTGCTCTGCCAATCAGACAAACACAATCTTATCCACATCTGTCAGCCCTGGGGCATCACTCTGCCTCACTTCCTGCACCTCACATGTCCAAGGCTGATTTCTGGGAAATGGCTTTGGAGAAGAGCAGCTGAAGGGATATGTGTAGTAGCACCACGGAGGTGGTCGCCATTCCCTTTGGGCAGGTCCCTGCCTGTACCAGCACCCCATGTCTTCTCCATGGCAGGGTTGTGCCGCTGTCCAGACTGTCTGAGGTGCCACAGGGTGCCACTTCTCAGCCCTCGTGTGCTGGGACGTGGCTTCTCACACAGCCCGGCTGGCGGGGATGTGTATCTGCATCTCTCCTCTGCTTCCCACCGACCGCCAGCTGCTGGCAGCTGGGATGTGTCCTGGGATTTACAGGGGCTGGGGGGAGAAGGGGCTTTTTTGACAGCTGCAGCCAGGCAAAATCCACTAGGGAAGCCCCAAAGTGGCCTCTGCCTTTCCCAGCTCAGCGTGGCCAAGAACATGAGCTGCTGCTTTGGCACCAAGTGGGGGGAAGTGGAGCCACCTGCCCATCCTCCCTGGCGTCCTCATGGGCCCCAAACACTCCCAAAACCAGCACCGAGATGTTTATGTGCCTGATGCAACCAAGGCAAATGGTTTTCTATGCTATTTNCTGACTTTATTTCTTTATTTTCCTTTTAACAATGAAATATTTTTTTTTTTTTTTGGCGGGGGGGGGAAGGTGTATTTGGCTGTTGGTCCTCTGGGCTGGGCTGCAAAGCAACAGGAGACAACATTTGAAGGTGCAGGGAGGGGACATGGACTGTCCAGAGTGTGTGAGGTTGCTGGGGACCCTGCAGGATATTGTGCCTGTCCCTGCTCCCATCCAAGGGAGATCCCCAGACCCTCTCACCCACCCTGGGGTCCCACCGTGGGGCACACAGCCTGCCAAGGGAATGGAGGTGCATAGTCCAGCTCTGGGAACAGCCTGTCCATCAATCAGCCCTAATGCTGGAGGCATGAGCTCAGGGAAAAAATCCCAAGCCCGTCGGATGCCAAAAGCGTGGCCTGGGGGGAAGATTTTTCTTTTCCCAGGGCTGCGCTGGGAAGGGATCAGTATCAATTTCCCCTCTGTGCTTTGGGACACGGCGGGGGCCAGGTCCTCCCCCTGCTCACGCAGCCGCTGGCCCTGGGGGAAGCCAGGCCCCTGCTCCCAATAAAAGCAGCCGGGCAGCCCCGACCCTGCACACGGAGCAGCCCCGACCCCACACACGGAGCAGTCCTGCCACAATCCGCCATGGGGAAGACACTCAGCGTGGTCTGTGCCCTCCTCCTCCTCGCCACGCTGTGCTGGCCAAGCCTGGCTCAGAGTGAGCGCTGCCATCCCCGCCGGGGAGGGGGGACAGGGACAGGGAGCAAGGGGACTCCCCCCTCAGAGCCGCTGTTCCTACAGCGGGAGGGCTGAGATGGGAAGTGAGGGTCTCCAGGTTAAAGCCAAGCTCGTGCTGTCCCCCCAGGAGCTCCAGCCATGCCGGACAAGTGCTGCTTCAACTTCCAGACGAGAAGGATTAAGAGAGACAACGTTGTTGCCTGTTACCCCACCAGCCCCGAGTGCCCGCACCAGGCTGTGATGTGAGTACCCTAAACCCACCCTGGGGGTGAAGCCCCTCTAGATCCTGCCAGACCCTTTGCCTTGCTTTGGTGGGTCCAATCCTGACCCTCTGTGTCTCTGAGCCCTTCAGAAATTCAGCGCTGGGGTCCCTGTACCACCACCCCGCTAACCCCCTGTTGTCTCTGCCCCAGTTTCAGGGTGAGGAATGGGAAGGAGATCTGCACCCAGGCAAACAGGGCGTGGGTGAAGAGGTACCAGCAGAGCTTGCAAGTCAGCTCCTTCTCCATCCCCAGCTAGTGGGGTGGCTGGAGGCAGCCAGGGATCCTCTCCATGGGGGACTCCACAAAGACAACCCCTTTGCAGAGGTGGCTGCAGGGGCACATTTGGATAGAACAGCTCGCCGGGGACATCCTCCTCATCATGCTGGCATGACCCTCACTACACCCCTGAAGGCAAAGGCCCTTTGCCAACCCTGGCACGCCACCAGGATGGAGTGTGCTGACCCTGTGGGGTGCTCGGGTCCATCCCCTCTGCCAGTCCCCACGAAATCTGAGCTGGAGAGGCTGTGCCTGCTGGCCTGGCAGCAGCCCAGGGGTTCAGGGGGAGCAGCTTCACTGTTATTTTTTGTACAACACGCTGAACAGAATTAAATGTGATATCACTCATGCAAATCTGTCTGTGCAAGTGTCTCGGGAACCAGCAGGTCCTGCTGCCAGCTTTCCCAGCCAGGTGCTGGGGTCAGCATGGAGCCAGAAAGAGCCAAAGCTCCAACCATGTCTCTGTGAGGATCTGAGGGGTGCATGGGGCCAAATCATGTCCATGCAGGCTTTGGGGAAGCAGCAGTGAGAGGGGAGGAAGGGGCCTCCTATGTTCCTTATCCACCACCCTGAGATGAGAACCCTGGCCCAAATTCTGTCAGAGGAGCCCCCCAGGGATGCCTGGATGGCCCCCACTGACTGCCCAAAATCCCAGGATGCTACAAGGCACTGAGACTGGGACAGGCACCACGATGGGCACAGGCACCACGACAGGCAGCCAGGCAGGGTCTCCGAGTGGGCTGGGGTGAGCTCGGCCACCAGCGAGGCACTCACCCAGTGCAAAATTGCAAGGGAGGCACCAAAACTGATGGCAACGGGTGGTTTTTGACAAGAGAGTCTCACAGGACTTTTGCAAGTGTGAGCATCATCCTGTGTGGTTTGGTGGTGGTGATAACCAAACCCAAATTAGACTCCCAGCCCATGCATATTGCTGGTTCACCACACTTTCCTCAGGTATCACGGGGCCCAAAGGGGATGGGAGAAAGAATTTCCCTTCACCACTTGCCCTTTACCAATATATCCAGGTAGTTCTTTCCGTGGGGAGAGTCCAGAGCTGTCATGGAAAGCCTGCCAGGGGTTATATATCGTGCTGGGGTGCAGGCAGGAGGGGCAGGTGGCTCTCGGTGGCCTGAGACAGTGAGAGTTGCCTTCTGCTGGTGCTGACTGAGCCCAGGCTGGATATGAAGATCTGCTCCTTGGTCCTGCTCACCCTGCTGCTGGCAGCTCCCTGGACTGGAAGCCAGGGCTTCTCCTGTGAGTACCAACACCGAGCTTTTCCCCAGCTCCTCCACTGATGGGATTTGGGAGGGGGGTGAGAGCTTCAGCCCCTGCCTCTACCATGGGACTGGGGGGCCGAGGGGCTGCCCCAGCACGGAGCTGTCCTGGACTTGTTTGAAATAAGCAAAAATAAGCTTCAATCCCCGACCCCAAGCTGGGGAGCTGTACTGAGTAAACACCTCATGGGCAGGGGAATGGGGGGCTCCTACCCTGGGGAAAAACGTCACCACTGAGGATGCAAGAGGGGTCCCCTTGTAGCTTGGGGGAGCAGGAGTGTCCCCGAGGGACCACCCACATCCCTCAGCAGGGCACCCACACCCCTCATGCCCAGTGTGGGAGAGCACCAAAACCTCTTGTCTCCTCTTAGTCCGCACCACTGGTGGCTGCTGCACCAAGGATATGTTCTTCAAAGGGAAAAAACTTAAGGCCTCCAACATCATGAACTATTGGAACACGTCTTCCGCCTGTCCCCACAAGGCTGTGAAGTGAGTAAATCCAGCTCCCACTCAGCCTTCCTCCCTGCCATCCCACTCCTCACCCTCGCTCACCCACCTTTCCTACCTTGTTTTGCATTTGGGGAATCCCAGAAACAAGCCACCCTGCAAAGGGTGCTGTGGGTGGGGCTGGCCGAACCTGGATCCTCACACTCACCTCACTCCTCCCTGCTTAATCCCAAATAGCCCCAAAATCCCCCCGTTTCAGCTGCCAGCCAGAAAAACAGGAAGGAAGTAAAAACTGCAGAGGTTGCCAAAAAATCAACACTTCAGGGAATGTGGTGGGCAGGATGCTACAGGCACCCCCGGGCTGGCAGAGATCCCCCCTCCCAGGCTAATGCAGGATACTCTTTCCTCCCTCAGGGTGCAGGTGCCACGGGGAATATTCTGCGTGAATCCAAATTCCAAAGAGTTCCAGAAGTACCTGAAGAAGACGAAGAAGTAAACCTCCCTGTGAAGCTGCCTTCCCCATAAGCTCTATTTATTTGTATCCCATAATTATGTGCGTGTTCTCGTGTTTTTTTATTTATGGAGCTGGCTCCATCCCCTCCCCTGTCTTGCCCACTCTATATCCAGTAGCTCCCTCAGTGGAGTCAATAAATCGTCTCGTGCTGACCCACAACTGGAGTGAGAGGTGCAAGTCCTGTGGGAGAAAACAGGTCACATCAGGGCTCAGCATTCCCACAGAGACCCAGGAGTAGTCCAGGAGACCCTGGGAGGGCAGGGAAACCCAAAGGGCAAAGGTTAATGCCCGCAGCTCCCCTCCAAGATGAAGCAGCCCCTGCCCAGATGTGGCCTTTAAGGATGCCTTGGGCAGCTGGCTGCCTGGTGGGATGGGGACAGAGGCAGGGAAAGGGCAGGTGAGGCTGGCAATGAGACAAAGGTTGGCTTTGGGCACATGGGCAGGGAGGGCTCAGGGACTGATTTGGTTTTGTCCCAGGTGGATCTAGTAGCTAAACATGGGTGGATGCAGGAGAGAGAGGGGCCAGGGCACTGTCCTCCAGCCCTGGGCAAGCCGCTGAGACACCCATCCATGAGAGTGATCATCCAGATTCCTGGGAATCACCTTGTCTCAGGGGAAAATTCCTTGAGCAGCCCCCAGAGCCCCTCCACCCACTACAGTAGCAATGGGGATGGCAAACAGAGGAAATCAGACCATATCAGGCCTCTCACTTTGTCAATACATTCATTAAAGACAAAAAGAAACTGAGCATGCAGGTGCTTTTGGGAAGGTTTCCAGCAAGTGGAGGGAGTCTGGAGCATCCTTCATCTGTGTGGTTCCCATCAGGACACCAGCCATGGATCTTTGGAGCTAACTCTGTATCCCTGCTGTGACCAGTGCAGCAGGGTGAGAAGGGCTATTTGTGGCCAACCTGGGGACAAGTTGGGAAGTCTTTTAAATCCCTCCAGGGGTGGTGACTCCACCGCTTCCCTGAGCAGCCTGTGCCAGTGTCTGACAACTCTTTCAGTGAAGAATTTTTCCCAAATATCCAACCTGAACCTTCCCCTGGTGCAACTTGAGGCCATGTCCTCTCATCCTGTCACTTGTGACCTGGGAGCAGAGCCCAACCCCCATCTGGTTCAACCCTCCTGTCAGGGACTTGTGCAGAGGAAGAAGGTCCCTCCAGGTTTTCTTCCAGGCTGAGGCCCCCCAGTTCCCTCAGCCACTCCTTGTGCTCCAGACTTCCCCAGCTCTGCTGCCCCAGTACTGATCCCTGGGGAGCACCACTGGTGACTCATCCCAGCTGGATGTCACTCCATTCCCCACCACTCTCTGGGCCCGGCCATCACCCGACAAACAGGACACTGCCCAAGCCATGAGCAACCAGTTTCTCCAGAAGAATGCTGTATTATCTACTTCCCTATTTGTTTGTGACTCACTTGAATCATCTTTCTGATGAGCTGCGACATTCCTTACTTTTAAAGAAACCTTTATAATACATATTGCCAGATTTGTTGCCATCTGTCCCCATTTAGGGTATTTCTGTACAAGCCAAGTCATCTGCCACAATCCCCACAGAACCACATCATCTGGAATTTTCCTTCTAACTGGAAGCAATATTCTTGCCTACTGCTGTATAATTAATTACACATGCTCAATCCAAGCATTTTTGCAGGCATTCTTTAGAAAATGAAACTTATCATCTCCAAGTTTTGCAGAGTTGCTCTTCAGTGCTGCAAGTCCAAGGATTAAGCAGAATATTGGAGTGTGTGAGGGATGGGGCATAAAGTAGTTCTCCAAACCATAGAATCATGGAATCATTATGGTTGGAAAAGACCTCTGAGATCATCAAGTCCAGCACCAGTGTTCACCACCAAACCATGTCCCAGGGTGGCACATCTACATCCTTCCAACACTTGCAGGCATGATGATTCCTCTCTGAATGCCACATTCACTCTGACCATCCTGACTCAGAGATGGATGGAACTGACACAGAGGACACTGAGTCAGGAGATGAAAGCATTTAATGACTTGGAGATGAAAGATTGCCAAAAGTGGGGCTAAGGGCAACCCCTGTGGTTTGGCGGAGCTGTGCTGGGTGGCTGGAGGGTGCCAGGCACACGTGGTAGTGCCAAGTCACCCTCCTGTTGCTAGACTTCATTCATCCCCTCAGGGTTTTCTGGAATGCCAGCAGCCAAGGGTGTGCTGCAGCCTCCTGCCTGAGGGGAGGTTGTTTTAGCTCTTACCACTCTCTTCCCTTTCAGTCTCAGGTGCAGAAGTCTCCCAGGCTGAAGGGAGAAGAGTTCTGTCTGATCTGGGCCCACAGAAAACTCCCTGGCCTGGATTGTGGGTCTTTGTGCAGGGCACACCGCAGGGCGCTTGGAGGGAGAAGGGAAATTTGGGAATTGGAATTAAAAAGGTGTTGATGGGGACTGGTTTAGGAATTCTGCTTTGAATGCTGAGTTACCCTCATAGAACGCCACACCAAAGGGTCAATGACAGCTCTCTGCAGGGTCAGCTGGCAGCTGAGCCATGTTCTCCTTGTAACCTCGAGCCACGAGACCTCTTTGCATAATTTTTATCAATGAGTGTCCCTTCCCAGGCGGATCTTGCATAATGCCATGTGGCTTTCTCTATACTTCAACAGGATTGTGGTGTGGCAGTTTTTTCCTGTGGTTTCCTTCTGTCTTGGGCCGGTGCATGGGCGAGGCAGAGGCTGCTGCCATCCCTTTGGTGCCGCAAAGTGCAGGGCCCCAGATGTCTGGCAGCCTCTCCTGAAAGAGATGCTGAGAACACCCCTCTGCCCTGACCTGGGCACAGAAATGCAGCCAGTGCCAGCAGCAGGGCTTTGTCCTCGGACAAAATTTTCTGCAGAGCTGGGGAGGCTTCCCTGAGTCAGCTGCAGGCTCTGAGCTTCCCTCAGCAGGCCTTGGACCAGGGGCAGTGCTGTCCTCTTACACTGATGGAAATCATCCCTCATCCTCTCTCCTAGTCTGGATGAACCCCGTGCCATTGGCTGCCTGCCCTGCCTGGACGTGGGACTTTCTTGCTGCTCTTCTCTCACTCTTCTCTTATCCCTTATTTCTTGAAATGTGCAGCCCTAAGAGGGAGGTTCCTCACTCCAGGACTGCGCAGATCTGGGGGTCTGCACTGGCCACACACTGTTCCTGGTGCTTCTGGCTGCTCTCTCTGTGCAGTTTTCCACATGTGACCGTGTCCCCACTTGTCCTGCTCTGCCCTCAGTCAGTGAGGGGAGTCCCTCTGCTCTTTTAACCACAGCCCCTGGGGATTTATGTGGGTTTTAGACTTGAATTCCCTCATGTTTAGGGGGGAACTCATGCAAGGCAGTGCCAAAAACGTCAAGTCGTGCAAGACTAGTGCCATGTTTGCTCATCACTGGCTTTCTGGTACATCTCCCCCTCCATGTGAGTTTGTTCTGCTAATGAGATGGCCCCAGCCTGGCTCAGGAGGAAGGCAGGGGAATCTGTGGGGCCTTTTTGTTTGACTATACCTGCCTTACCTACCTCTTTCTTACTTATTTGTTCTCTTTACCCTTTTCTTACCTGGGAGCACTAAATGTTGATTGTGTTGAGTACTTGACCATAACCTCTTGTCTTGTTTATACAAAGACAAGACAAAAAGAACCGTCACCTTTGGCTCTTTACTCCCCTTCCTAACTAACAGGCTTTCCTTTCTTTTAGTTTTCAAATTTATATTTGCAAAGCTGAAGTTTCTGGTTTCCTGTGTTTCCTGGCCCCCAAATTTGTATCGTGTTTCCCTGCTGGATTAGAATGTCATCTGCTTACAGTGATCTTCCACAGCAGGAGAAAGAAAACCGTAAGTCATTTTTTCCTCTCCCTTTACATCAGTTCCTTATATTTCATTCCTTAAAAGTGAACTACCTACTTTTGTTGAGTTGCAGTTTTGTGCAATTTGTCAAAATATCTTCGATTCCAGTTATAATGGAAAGTATTTCATCAGCATCCAGTAAGAAGCTCCATCCGGCCCTCATCTAAATGGAGAACCGAAAGCTTGGCCAACCACTTCTTCAGCAGAGAGGAAATATTTCTGCCACTTCCATTAGAAATTATCTTTGTGAGATTTTCTGCAGCTCCTACAGGATGACAAGTCTTCCTCTGGTGCTGGAGCCAGTGCACACAGATCATTGTGCTTCTATTTGTCAATGCCCTGAGCTCAGTTTCTAATATTTGCTGGGTGTGGGATTCTCTACCACCCTCCTGGCACTTGTGGGTTCCCAGTGCTGCTCTCTTGCCATTCCACTCCTTTTCTCTCCACCTGGACAGGCAAAGGGGCTCCCACCAAGCCAAAGTTGCCCACTGCCACTGCTCATCCCTGGCTATTGGCCCCTGATCCAGTTCTCCTGTCCAAGCCCAGCTCATACTCTGACTTGGGAAACACAAAAAGTTTCTGCTGGTTGGCCCTGAACTTGGGATCCCTCTGCACACAGAGGATGTTTTGACTTTTAGAGAGGCCACTCAGTGTCTGCAATAGCCTTACCAGAAAAAAACTAATGCAAGTCTTCATTCCTCTGAGGAACTGAGTCCCCTCCTTCTGCTTTTGTGTATCCAGGGACATGTGACAAGCAGGAGCATTTACAGCAGGCACTACCTCTCCTCCCAGCCCTTCTCACATGCCACAGATGAAGACCCTGGTCGCTGTTATATAGAGAGGATTTCTTCCTTTGCAGCCCCCCCCCCCCCCCCAAAAAAAAAAAGGAGCTAAAACAGAAATAGCAGAAACCTGGACAGTTGCAAAAGGGAGTTGAAACAGCTGGAACAGCTGCACCTGTTCTTCCACTTCCCTGAGGTCAGATCAGCACTGCTCAGCTCCTCCTGATCGACTCGAGGGGGTGATTTACACCCATTCCCACCTCGGATTGATGTGCCCATCAGGTTGGGGAAGGTTTGCTGGGCAAAAGGCCATGGCAGCTGCTGTGAGGTGGGACTGGGAGGATGGGCACAGCCATTGCTCAGCATTTCAGTGAGATGGGCTTGAATCAGGGTGGCAGGAATTAATTAGTCATGCCCAAGCCAGGGTCAGGAGGAAGGCCAGGGGAAGCCAGGGGTTTGTGTGGTAGCTGGGAGACGGGCAGCAAACATTTCGTGGCACCGTGAGGCAACATGAGGGAAAGGCTAGAAAAAGGAATAGAAAAATGGAGGAAGGAGCCAGTTTGGCAGCTCACTCTCTGTGAGTGTGCACCAGAGGAGGGGAGCTGAAAATTGCCCTCTGGCATTGCAAATGCTGCCCCTTTTCAGTCACCCTCCAGTTTCCTGCAGGTTTCATCTGTAAGGCTGCAATGGGCTGATCTCAGCAGAATCACCTCCTCCCTGCAGTTTCTACTCTTAACAACCTCTGTCCTGACATGGGGGTCTTTGCTTTTGGGGGTTAAGCCAGTAGAGAGAGCTTGAATTGGATGAAATTACCCTGTTTGGGAAGAAATGGGCAGGCAGTAATTGCAGCAACTTGACTGTCACAAGGCTGCAGCCAAAACTAAAATCCCTAGAGAGGTGTAAATCCTGTGTTCAGCCAGGGGACAGGGAGGGTCGCTGAGCCCAGGCCCTGCCCAGGCCTTGCTGTTGTTCCTTCTCAGCTGCCTGCTTGGGACTGACATCAGAGCTGCCTGTGTTGCCTCTCAAGCCCAGGCTGCCCCATGGCCTGTGCAGCCCTTGCAGCAGTGGCAGAGTCGATGTCGGCATTTGGGCTCCAGCCGGTCCAGGCACCCAAATAGCATCTCAAAAGTTGCAAACTCGTGGCCCACTTCCCCTTCTGTGGCTTCCTTGCCTTTTCCAACTCAGCAAAAATTAGCGATCCTGACATATTTCCCCAGTATGATGCGCTCACTTTCTTTCCTTGAAATCCCGTGCCCACCCAGCGGACAAGGATAAAAGGAGAGCACGGGCACAGGGGTTAAGCATCGTGCAGAGAGAGTCCCCCAGCCTCCCCAGCTCCTGCTCCTCCTCCTGCTCTGCTCACAGATCCCTCAGCCCCACAGCACCATGAAGGTCCTGGCAGCCACCCTGGTCACTCTGCTTCTCATGGCCGCTTTCTCGCTGTCCAAGGGAATTGGTGAGTCCGGAATTACTGTGTCCTGCTGGGGGCTGGGTGGGCTGTTTTCCCATGGGTGCTTCTGGAGAACTCCATCCCCACCAGCAAGGGCTCTCATGGCTGTGGGAAGGGTTGGGAGCAGTGTCACAGGCTTGGGGACGAGGGTCTCCTGGGAGGCTGCCCCCAGGGAATACGACACAAGGAATGGGTAGGAGATGGCAAATCCCTGGAGAACCCGATGTGCCAGTGGGGCCAGAGCCTGGGCTGCAGCTGGGGTCTCACCAGAGCTCTCTGTCTTTACTCTCACAGAAGGCGTTCCCACCACCTGCTGCATGACCTACCAACAAAAGCCCATCCCTCTTCGCCTCATCAACTCCACCTACCCCACGAGCAGCCACTGCCGCCTCCCTGGCGTGATGTGAGTACCCAGCACTGCCAGGGGCTCGGGGCAATGCCCAAGGGTGGCCGGGAAGGAGTTGGGGACATGCCTGGGGACACTCGGGGTGCTGCTGGGGGTACCCAGCACAGGAACCTGTCCGCCTTGGTCCAGCACCTCAATGCAAGCTTTCTCCTGGCAGATTTGTCACCCAGAAGGGGAAGGCATTGTGTGCAAACCCCCAGGCACCCTGGGTGCAGGAGCGTCTGAAGCACTTCAAGACCCTGAAGAACTGACCCTTCCTCGCTGCCACCCACGATGCCCATGGTCTCACCCCTGAGTGGCTTCCAGCCTCAGGCACACAAGAGAGCACTTCACCCGCAGCCTTCTTCAAGGGGGAAAATTATTTTATTTAACTTATTTAAGTTAATCTAAATATTTTTTCTTTAAAAATAACATTAAAATAATTTATATTATGTCAAAATAATACATTAAAATAAAGATAATTTCAATTATAACCATGTGTCTATTAATGAAGAGTCAGTTTTGATGTCTTCTTGCTGGAGCTCTGATGTGGGAAAAGGGACCCACGAGGACTCTGGTGCAGACTGATGAGGCAAAGAGCCTGGTCCTGCTGCTCCAGCTGGTGCTTCCAGCAGAAGGACATGTGGGATGGAGGTGACAGTTCAGCTGGGGCCCCGAGCAGTGCTGTCACAGTCTAAGCCCAGCTGGTAACTGGGATTAGCCACTTCCCCAGCACCTCGATGAGATTGGGAGGAGAATCAAGAATAAAAAAGAATGCTTTAATAATTGAAACAAACTAAAACATAATAGTAATAGTCACTTAAAAGAAAGATAAACTACAAGAACAAGCGATGCACAATCCAACTACTCAGCAGGTGCTGACTGATTCCAAACCCCATCCCCAAACCCAAATCAGCCTTTCTTGGCATGATGTTCAATGGGGTGGAATATTCCTTTGGCCACCTCAGGGCAGCTGTCCCAGCTATGCTCCCTCACAGCTTTTTGTGCAGCTCCTCAAGTCCTTGACCAGGGTAAACACTACTTAGGAATAACTAAAACATAGGTGTGTTACCAATATGATTCTCATAACGAATCCACCATCAAATATAAAGGAAAAAAAATCTATCAAAAGAATCAACACAGCTGAAGCTGTTGTAATTTATTATCTTGACATAGTTTAAATATCCTGATGCACACTAACATTAACCTAAAAGCTTCCTTTTGTAAGTTCAGAGATATTTGTATGAAGGAAATGCAGGAGATATCTCTCGTCTGAGCTTCAGGAAGACACTTGAAATGATGCCACATAATAAAATTATTAGATAAGGCAGAGAAGATGTGACTGGCATATGAAAAGTAACTGAAAGGACCACAGTAATTGCTTCAGCTGAAAGGGGATGTGTTACACTAAAGGGGGGGGTTACCCATGCAGCTCCTTGAGTTTCTGCCTCAAAAATTATTCTGCTTAACATTTGCCTTAATGGTCTTGGCACAAAAAGCAGGAGAAGGCAAAGGAAATGTGCTGATGAGGCAAAAAGAGATGGTATCATCAATCTAGAACAGGCCAGGATATCACACAGGAAGATTATAATGACCTTGAGGGCTGGAGTAACGGAGAAGGGATTGGAGTCAGCAGAGCAGACTGTGTGACCTCACTGCTGGGGACAGGGGAGAACAGAATGGCCATTCCAGTTTGGCAGCTGGAAATGTCTGGGGCAGGGAAAGACCCACGATACACATCACAGGACTGCGACATGCCCCTGCTTCATGTTAACCAACATGAAGTTTGAAACCAACATTAGTATGAAGGGTTGGGAAAACGAGGGACTGACCCATGTGAAGGCATCAGAGTCAGCCCCAGGGGTGGAAGGAGGTGCAGGGTGTAGGGGCACATGGATAGAAACTGGCTGGGAATACCAGAGGGGAAATCAGGTTTCCACGTGAAAGCAGTAAGTTTCTCATGCAGGTTTCTGACCCAAGCAAGGCAGATAAAACCAACCAACCACCACTCACATGGATATAATTCCTGCTGCGCAACCAGCACGATCCGGAAGCCATCCAGTCCGGAGGTGGGATTTTCCTTCTCTGTGTGAACCGGTTTGTCTTTAGAAGGGCCTATTCACAGAGGTGTTCCAGAGTCCTGTTATCAAAGGTGTCACTAACAGCAATGTAGTTGTGGAATCCAATGTTCTACAGGGTTGTACAACCACTGCCCGCCTGGGTGGATGGCAGCTGCCTGCTCCCATTCCCAGGACAAGTGGCAGATTCACTTGTTCCTCTCCAGGACTGGAGGTGGTTTCAGTGGTTGTGGGTTTTTGGTATGTGACTAACTGCTTATCTCTGAACTGTTCTGGCCTGCTCAGCTCAACCCTTCAGCCTGGAGTCATGGAATAATAGCACATTTTACAAATTTCCTGCAGAATTTCTTTTTGGACACTCCCCTCTCTATCAGCCCACCTTTCTCTGCAGTCTCTGGCAGTGCAGACACCCCATCTCCTAAGCTGACCTTTTGCCGCTTCGGCTCCCCAGGAGTGACTTCAGTTTTGTAGTTGTAACTCTGCCTCTTCACATTCCCTGTATGTCACCATCCCAGCCTCGCTGCCACATGCCCAGGAACATGTCACCATCACTGCAGGACCTAAGCACATCACATCTCCTTTGGTTTCATCAGGGATTTCTATTTCTCTCTTTTCAGTTTCCCCCACATACTTGTCTCTGATCACCTCCTGCAAGTCCCTCTGAGCATCCTGGGCTGCCTCTCTGCTGAGTTGTAAGATTTTTATAACACTTCTTTTTACAATTTTCAGGCTTTTTCTATTGACTTCCTCTTTCTTTGGAACCTCCGTTTCAAATTTACTGGTATAAATTAATTCTGGGGACAGCTTGCATCCCTTTCCTTTTCAAGCACGGAACATGGGACTGACTCACCCTTGTAGGCAGGATTACTTCATGCTCCCTCACTTCTATTCCTCCTGGTCTGTGAATCCAACACCCACAGCCATCCCCCTTTTCCACGGCCCGGCCACAAAACTCTCTCTTTGGAAACTCTTTCCCACTTTTCAGCTGAAGAGGATTGATTTTTCCTTCTGTGAATTCCCCAGTGAGAGCACTCTGGATTATGGCCCCAGCAGGTAACACAGCTGTCACCCCTCTGCTCTGCTTTTAGGAGCAAGCCTGGAGTAATGGCAACCATTAGCCCTTCCCCATCCTTTTAAGAGCCAGCTCCTTCCTGCAGATTCCATGCCTGAACCCCGCTGGGTGTAATTCAGCATGACAAAGCCTTTTCCTCCCAGGAGAGGAATCACTCCTGATTCAAAGTGCCCTTTGGTGCGAAAACCACTTTCTACCCTGGGCTAAATGCCTGAATGTAGTCTCAGGGTGGGTTCCCCTCTGGGCCTGGAGCCCCTTCGAATAGCTGACCCTGCTACTCCTGAAAATGCCTGGCAGGAAGATGGGAAGGAATCCAGAGAGTGCTGAGAACCAGAAATAACAAAACGTAGCTGAGCCTTGCACCTGGGCCTGTCTTTTGCCCACATAACTCTGTGAAAAAACAGTTTGATTTATGAATTTCGCTACCAACCACTTATCACAGCTATCCCCACCACAGTCCCCAACACCAAGAGCAGCAGGCTGGGAGCAGACGTGACAGTGGCATATTCAGGGTGCCAACCTAGACAGAGCTCCACGTACACTCCTGAGGCTGGAGCAGAAGTGCCAGGGATGCTCTGGAAAGGACACAGGCAGTTAGCTGGCAGCAACAGAGGACAAATACCTTGGGCACAAGAGCAAACAGACCTTGCTGGCTCAGAAGGCGTGAGGCTTGAGAGCAGCAAGGGAGGAGGACACACACAGGGATGACAACCTGTCTGTGTGTAATCCTGCAACAGCAGTCTGTGAAGGCAAGGTGTGAACTCATCCTGCCAGGTCAACCTTGGTGAGGTGAATATGAGCTGGCTGGTCTTTAGCAGAGTCCCAGGAGAGGATGTGCTTTCTCCAAGGACTGAACAGCATTTGCTCATTCCCACAGCCCAGCTCAGGGCTTTACTCTTGCTTCCTGATAAGCAAGAGTAAAGGCTTCCCATCTGAGGTTTTTATGAGGGAAAGGAGAAGCCCTTGGGGTAAGAGCAAGTGGTTTTTCAGAGAAATACAGAAAACCAGGGTGGGGAGAGTCACCAGCTTGCCCACAGAAGATCAACACTCACCGTGTCACTCTAGGAACATAATTCCTCGCTCTCCAGGTGATCTCCCAGCCCTTCCTCACTGCTGTAGGATTTTTTCTTCCTTTTCTTTTTTATTGCTGTAGTTTGAGACCAGAACATCGTGTCCTTTCCAGCATGAAAACAAAGGATGAAATTGTTCAGTGACCCTTGCAGACTGTTCTCATGCCTCTCTCACCCTCTTTGCACTGCACACCACAATTCTTCCATGCTCCGCAAATTTAACAGGCCTATGCTTGTTTCAACAAGCATTAATAAAAATATCACATAGCACAGGAGCTGTGGGGTCCCACATGCTCCTGGCAGTCATGGATGAAATCCACTCAGAAGGCCATTTCCACAGTCTGACAATGACAACGAGGTGTCAGAACCATTAGAGGATTTTTCGGTAATTTGGGGAGCCAGCTCAAGACTCACGGGACTAAGCTGTGCATGCCAGAATCACTTCTCACAATATAGTGCTTGCAATTTTTGAATCCCTGTCAAGGATGATGTCAAGTTAAACTCCAGGAAGAGAACAGGAGCAAGTTCATGCAAGTGTGGGAACACAGGAATTGGCGGAGATTCCTAAGGAGCAACGTAGGGTTTCCCAGCCAGGTCTTTCTGAGCACATCTGAGCTGTGCACAAAGCAGCATCACAGCACCATCTGCTGCCTGCTGGGCCTCGGGTCTTGACCAGGCAGCTGTGAGCTGGGCTTGGAGCTGACAGCATCGCCAGAGAAATACCTTACAATTCAGGGTGACAAATCTTGTAATTCCTGATTAGAACATGTATCTGTGTTCTCCCACCTGCTTTGGGGAAACCGAGGCTCAGGCTTCTCATAGTAGCTTCATCTGAAGGACAATCCAGTATTGATCCAGTGGTCAATACTGCAAGTGAGCGTGAGCACCAGAAGCACCAACTTACAAAGTCTAATTGCTGCAAATATTTATTGAGGTTTTAAGAGAACTAACAGCCGGGTGTCACTTGTTTCTGCAGCACCCTCCCAACAACAGCACAGTACATATATCTCACTCCATCTGGGGTTGTACAAGCATTTCTACAGCAGCTCCACTTGTACCTCACTGAAATCGTCCAAATGCCCATACAAGTGTTCAGGAACGTGGTGCTGCACATGAGCAACTCACAACAAGAACACATGTGACCTTGTCCTTTTCTTCATTGTGAAATACAGGACCAAGAAGTGAAGTCCAAAGAAATGAATCGACTGTGCACATGGAGCAGTTCTCTTCCTCTATGCCCTACACCATGGTGCAGCTCTCATACCACAGCAAAAAGAAGCCTCAGCACGTGTGAGGAATGAGGACACAAGCTCAGTTATCTCTAGCACGACACATGCAAAAAAAAAAAAGGAACAGGAAAAGAAGAACAAGGGAAATCCCAGAACTCTTCCTCACCCTCAAATCTGAGAATGCCATGCTCAGAGTTGGTTTGTGCTGCTTCCCTCCAGGACCATTCCCTGTCTGATATAGGACATGGTTCCACTGTCCCAGGTCTTGGCCCATGCTCCTTCCCCAACCTTGGGACCTTGAAAGCATCTGCCTCATCCTTCTGGCATCTCTAACAGCCTCTCCCTCTCACATAGGCTTAAGCAGACGGATCAGAAAATACATTATAGCCAAAAGTTTGCAAACATCTTGTACCAGACACAGCTGTGAGAGAATTAACACAGCCCAACCCACGGCTCTCAGGGCTAGGAGCACAGTCAGGACACCACTGCAGGTCATTTATGTCCCTCCCCACCTGTGGCTGCCGTGACTGGTCCAAGCCTGACCCAGAGCTGGCTGCAGCTCCATCCCCCACTGTGCTCAGCCTGGTGCAGATCTGTACAGAGAAGATTTGTGTGTTACTCCTTCAAACCCGCCTTGTTAGCACTGTAGGAATATTGACACAACATTCCCTTCAAAGCTGTTACTAGCAAATGGAAATTGAAGCTTTTTATTGAACGCATTTTTTTTAATCTTAGCTTTCAGAACAAGGTATTTAACAGCATTAACATTCATTTTCACATCACATGTCAGATGCTACTGCTTTAGCTGCAGCTGCACATTGTCTACTTCCCCAGAAGTCTTCAGACTGAAGATTTATGGTGAATCAGACACTTAAACACAAACCAGAAAATGCAAGTGGGCTTTACTAATGAGGCAGACAATTTGCTGCATGCACCTCTCCATCAGAAACAAGTCCAACTTTAGCAGACACCAACAGCATCTTTTGTCTTTGTCTAATTTGGGAGCTGTGTTACACAGATCTGGGAAGCCAGTTAATGTATGCAAAGTTTGCTCAAGCGGCAAAAGCAACAGAAAGTGCTTGATCTAGTTAGAGACTGTAAGAACAGAAGCTTTGCATTCCAAACAAAGGATTCCCCCAGGAATGAGAGGTATTTGAAGATGTCCACTTCTACATCTGGAATTAAAAGCCGAGATTTCTCACAGAGAAATGCAAATCAATTAAGTGAACCAAGAAATGTTTGGGGAGGAAAAGGAAAATATTTGGCAGGCAAACATGAAAATGTTGAGCAGTTCTATGGGAGTTGTGTCCCATGGACCAGACCAAAAACCATAATTAGACTATTGTGTAGGTAAACACCAAGCTTCTGTACAATTTTCTCATCCCAAACATCTCCTGGGCACTTGCTGCCTCACATCCTTCCCACAGCAGTACCGCACTGGACTGATAAAGTCAGTGTGCGAAAACACCTGGGGGAGGACGTTTCAGCAAAGTATAAAGTGTTTCTTCAAAAGTGCATAAGTAGTAAACAACTGTCCTCTGGGTTTGCATGTTTACCACTGTGCCCAGAGACACTGGTCATGTTTTACATGGGCAGTTTTAGTGCTCCCAGCTGATGTGTCTGCCTGGATCTGAAGGGCACCTCTCTGCCCACAGTGCCATGTTCCCTCAGCAGACAAAGCTGCCCAAGGGTCCTCGTAAAGGTGCGTCCTGCAGCAGCCAGAAAAGGCCACCAAGGAAATGAGAGGTTTCAAATGTAGATCACATCCGAGTCGTGCTGCTGGACCTACAGGCAAGTCAAAGAGGAAAAATTAGTTCCGACTTAAAGTAACTCCCTTCGGTCTGGTCCTTCCAACCCTTTTGCAACATCCTGCAATAGGTGCTTCCTCCTTCTTTAAATCAGTGTTTACCTCACCCCTGTCATTTGGATGAGATCATTCTTAAAAATTCTGTTACTTGTCTTAGAAAGAGCTGATTCCTCAGCTGCTGCTACACTCAACTCTGTCCCTTCTAGTTCTAAGCACACAAACCCTGAAGATTGAGGTGTTGAATGTTATATACTCCAGCTTCGAACTGATCCTAAACCCCCACACAGTTTTGTTCATATGAACCAGCAACACATACATCAACCTTTCCTCACTCCCAATACCTTACACAACGAGCATTGCCTACAGAAAGCTGATTTCCTTCCCGCTGTCCAAGACCACACATCCTTCTTTATTCTCCAGTCCAGTGACAGGATGTTTTTTCATAAGATCCAGCTTATAGCTCTTCAGAACTCTATGACAGGGGCCATGTGGAAGAGAACTGATCTGTTGGAAGTCTGGTTATTTATTGGTATCTCCTTCCCTGCCTTTTCAAGCCAGAAGACAGGCACAGCATGTTTTAAACTCTCTATACCTGGGGGCACAGTTCTCATTTCCAAGCCTGGCTGACACAAAATTTAACGCAGATCCTCCTACTGTGCATGGGCATCTCTGCTTCATTTACCAAGGCTCATAGCTTTGCATTCTGGCTTAGATCATAAGTGAGAGAAAACAGGTGGCCTCAAGTTATAAACATTCTCCAAGGATGTGCCAGCCAAAAAGAAGCCTCAGCACGCAACAGCGTCTCTAAAATCATGCAACAGCCTTGCACTGATACATCATCTGAGAGGCTGTGACAGAGCTGGACAAACCAGTTCCTTCCACCAGCCATTCTCTCTGAGCTCTAAACTTTTAGTCAACATTTGGGAATTTACTTACAAATCTGATTACCTTTATAATCTGTTTTCTGGTTCCTGTGCCCACACTGTTGGCAACCAATGAATTTGCTGGAGAAGATGACTTTTCCACTGGCACTGCATGCTGAGTTTTATTGGTACAAGGCCAGCTGCTTGCAGTGTTTAACAAGTAAGCAGGGAAAGGTCTTGGAAGATTTATATCCAACAAATCTCCAGTTTCGAAGGTTTTCATCCATGATGGGGCCTTTAAAAGAAAAGAGCACATGGAAATTTAATGCCCCCTCTATATCAACACTCCTTATGCCAAAAAGAACATCAGATGAATAGCTGGAAAATAAAGGCCATCTTCCCTCATAATTTTTCCAAGCCTCCCTTCTCTCTCTCTGAAATTATTGACTCGGAACCATTTTTGCTACATGTGGAATAACCTGCAGACAAAGCCAACCCTATTCTTGCACTGGTTCTGGAAGAAGGTGAAGTGTTTATGTAAATAACAAGTAACTTACGACAAAAATCTGAGTCTAGTTCCTCATTCCTTAGAAAAAAATACACATGAAGACTTTATGACTTTAGCAATCACAAAGCACATGAATGAGAATGTGATGCAAACTATAAGGAACCACATTTAAATGCGTTGGTTACAACATTTTAGTTTGCTCCAAGACCTTAAATCCTTATTGTGATTTCATAATCTGTAAAATATGATTTTTTTATCTTTTTTTTGCTCATGGTACTGGTGTCATGCCCAGCAAGGACACCCTAGATTTTGTTTTGACATGAATTTTCGTCCTCTGTGTTTGTACTTATAATATTTTACTATCAAGGGTACTAAAGGCTTGAGGTGAAATACAGCAACTACCTTTGGCACACCCCCACTGTTCTTTTACGGCTCATGCTGAGGGAAGTGGCAGGGATTTAGGGTACATACATTCCCTAAGGAGCGATCCAAGGAGCCTAGGACTTCATTCCAATGGGAGTAAAGCCCAGACTGCTTTTCTTCCAGTTTCAAAGCATGGATTTCAGACTTCAGTTCTTTCAGCCGATCTTCAAATTTTCTGCTCTTTTCTAAGTAGTCGAGCCTGAATCCACACAAGAGACAAAAAGCTTAGTGACAGGCTTAGCTCAAGAACAGTTGTGTGTGTGTGAGGAGGGGAGTTGTTCTGTGTTTCATTTCGGATTTTGACAGGAAAAATGAAGTCTGGCACATGTCAGCCTGGCTTCCCGTACCCAGCAAGAAGGGAGTTCACTCTCTTCTTTTTACTTCTTAACTTTTAACCAAGGATTTCTTTCCAGGCCAAGGGAGGAAGGGCCTCTGATGGATCACATATTGCTCACAGCAATACCACACTTTAGCACTAGAGGGAAACTTCTGCCCTCTCACCTCCTGTTGGTTCTGCAGTGTTTGGTCCCTGACATGGTGCTCCCCAAGACAGAGCTCGCCATGGCTTGATGCCACCAGAACACACTTCCTCTGTGTAAATAGCTGGTCTTACTCAGGTATCATCCACACCAGCACAGTAAAAAGGTCTCCAGTCGTAGGTACACGCAGGAGACCATCCCAAGTTATTGAAAGGATGAACTGTGATTCCCAGAGATTTTTCCTTTCTGTACTTTCCATGACTAACATTCTCATTTATTTACACCACAGCATACTGATACCTCTCTTTCTCTATCTCAAAGGAAAGTCTCTTGAGGTCAATGTCCTTCAAATCCAGCTTTATGGATCCTTTGTCAAAGTTGGCATCTCTGGTCTCAGTGGGTGAGTATTGTGGGTACTTGGCCATGTGCTGAAAGAGGCAACAAGCACTGTCAGTAAGATCTGATTGTTTGATTTGGGGTTTATCTCCCCAGCTCCTACAAGAAAGCCATACTGAGCTATTTCATAAGATTTTAATAAACACAGATGCTCCTGCAGCCCTTCCCTTGTACCCAGTGAACCGCTGCAGTCCCCAACCAAGGCCTGGCTGCAGTGTTTCTATTTCAGCAGAGAATTGAAATTCATCCTCAGGAAGGCTGGAGCAGAGGAGGGAGCTGGGGCACACACATCCTTGGTGCTGCCTTCTTGCTGGAGACAGCTCCATCTGCTTTGTCTAATGACACTCATGGGCAATTCCTGTGCCAGGATGACACAGCTGGTTCAGTACAACCATCTCCTGCCAGACTGAGATGGCACAGAGTCAGTATTAGGCATGAAGGCAAGGCAGTCTCTGCTCCCTAAGTTCCAACCAGTTCTTTTTATAACTTGCCTTGCCTTTCTTATCCTGTCTCACCCTTCTGAACAAACACAACTTCCATGCACCAGTTGTTCCTGCAGATGTTTGTCCCCCAGGTGGATGCAGAAGTGCCACTACTCAGCCTGAAGGGGGCTATAAAAATGTCATCAACGTCTGACTATCTCTGAAGATGAAGTGGTGCCCAGTAGAACAGAAACTTACAGGATAATTAAGCCTGGTTATGTCTAAGAGTTTCTGCTTCGCCTTCCGTTCAGCCTCTCTGGCTTCATGCAGGTCTTGTTTCAGGTGCTCTGCTTCCTTGGCTCTGCAAGAGAAATATCCTGATGGGAATGGCTGATGATTTCCAGCACAAAGCAACACATAGATTTCAGAGCCATGCACCTCAGTAGCTGCCAGATGACAGGTCCATTACTGTGATACCTTTATCCAGAGACATGTGGTAGGGTGGCCACATGGAGAACTAACTGGACACAGTATGACACTTTTAGAGACAATCCTGAATAAACTGGCTGACTGAACATGGTTTTCCTATTCCTAATTTCCATGGGCTCAGTTGTGACCTGCTGATACAGATTCTCCAGGCTGTCAGAGATCCTCCCTGAGGTGGGGAGACATGTAACATATCTGCTCTTTATTTTGGCAAGCTTCTTGGCAGTATCCTAAAACAAGCAGAAGGGCCCTTAATAGCAAGGTTAAACATCTTCTGTCAACACTGGCCTGCTTCTTCAGGCAGCACAGTGCTGTGGAACATGCAAACACAGGGTGGTTTATGTGGAATATAATAATATAAACAAGTTTACCTGGTTGACACTTCCCAAATATTTGAAAGGGATGCAAGAGACCATCAGCTGCTACTAAGGAATGAAAAGAGCCCCATAGCTCACAGGGTATACAGACAGGCAAATTTAGATCGTTAGGAAGCCAGTGCTCCTTTGATAAGACTAAATGCTTCTGCGTTCCGGGTCTTTCATACTAAAGATCTCTAAAGCTTTTGCATCCAATCCTTTGTAACCTCCTTGATCTGCATCACAACCACAGGTACCCGTGGAACAAACACGACACAAGGGGGTTTAGTCACTCTGAAGTGTTACCTCAGGAACAATTCCACCCTGAGAAAAGCAGCACTCTCTGCCCCCAGCTGAGAGCACCCAAGCCCAGCCAGGCAAACCCTACCTGCGGTCAGACTCCTTCACCAGCTTCACTGCAATCAGCTCTGCCTCCCGCATCTTTTGCTCCATCAGCCTTTTCTCCTCCTTGGTTTTCAGAGCTGTGATCTCCAGCCTCTGTCGCTCTTGCTCAGCTTCTGCAGCATTCTGGGCCAGCAGTTTTGCTTCTTCTTCTGCAATTTGAGCTTTCTCAGCCAGCAGCTCTGCTGCTTCCTGGGACCGGAGCTAAGAAGAAACAATTTTTCTTAGTTCCTTGTCAAGCATCTACAAAACCACCCTGCAGAGAGTCCCAAAAGATCAAGTGATAAATAAATAAAAATGAAATATATTTGTAGGGTTTGGTGCTCCTCTTCTCTTCCACAATTTCCTGCCTCTCACCTCTACAAAGCAAGGAGACATGTGTGCTTAGAGCTGGACAGAGATATCAACTGAAAACTGAAGTCAGCCCCTTTCTCTCAATTTCATCTCCAAGGTTGCTTCCTTTTCTCCCTTCTTTACCTGAAGCAAGCACTGTGAACCAAACAGAGGGAGTGAATGGCTCACAGCAAATGGAGATTCTGGCAGGTCATCATTTTCCCAGGTACCAGTGATCCGAAACTCTCCAGCCTCATCTCACCTATAATGTTTGGTATCTGACAGGAGCCATAAGACAAAAACAAATCCTGCTTCCCAACCAAGAAAGCCCACCAAGCACTAGAATACTCAGATTAATGTGCCTCTCACCAGGGCCTCATTTGCCTGCCTGGCTTCATCTTCCAGCTGGAAAAGTCGCCTTTCCAGCTCCTCTTTGGCTCGCTCAGCTTCCTCTCGGAGCTGCTTCTCCCTGGCCAGCCTCTGATTCTCCATCTGGAAACAGGATGAGCAAAACCACGTTTGTGGGTTTGCAGCAGAATCTCACCTGGGCCTGAGGTAGCAGAGCAAATGCATCTGCTCTGTCTGGGGGACTGATAATCACCCGAGATTTGCCCTTTGCAGCACTGAAGTCCTCTAGCAGGTAATACTGGTTATTTCCAGCCTGCTGGAAGAGCCCCTGGATTGATCTGTTCTGTACCCCAAATCTTTCTGATCACCTATTCAGCCTCACAAACATCCTCAGATGCCACACACACTGGAACTGTTCCCACACTCAATCCTGCTGCGTTTTCTCACCTCCCACACACACATTGCATGGGCAGCAAGGGCATCAGCTGGAATAATAACCACTGCTTTGAACAATCAAGGAGCAGAAAGAATCTACCTTTTTTCTAGCTTTTTCTTCCCTAGCTTGTGCTTTCATTTGCTGGATCTCTATTGAGTCCACTTTTCTCCTCCTCATAAATAGGTCGTGGTTTCCAATGCACAGCTGGAAAATCTGGGTAGGAAAGGCAAAGTAAATGTTATTTTGATGTCCTTGTGCCCCAGCTAGAGGGACAAAGAGCCCCCACACTGGCCTCACAGGACAATTCTCATTTCAGCACAAGTGCTGGCAGTTGCTTCCCTTCCAAGGAAATCAGCACCCAGGGCAGGCTCATATAACAATTCAGATAAGTTTGTAACACAATGGGAGGTTCGTTCTGTCCTTCATCCCCACTCTGATCCCATTTTCCTGAATGGGACAGTCAATAGATCCAGGCTGAGGATACAAGATGTAGCCCACAGCAGCACCCCAGAGAGGCAGATGCTGCAGTGGCTTTGCACCTTTCCCTACTCTACACCTTCCCCTCCCAGTATCGGGTTTCCCCTATGTGATTTAGGCTTTTTTTTTCACAGCTCACTTTCCACCCACCATCTCCCTTTCCCAGAGAGGGAAAAGCTGTTCCCTGACTCCCCAGACAGAATAACCCTCAAGAAAACATGCTGAAACTCAGTGCTCCCTGGCTCTCCATACGTTTTTACAAATAATATTTCTCAGTCAGGTATCAGTTCAGTATTAGCAGGACACTTACCAATTTGTTCACTTTGAGTTGAGAGGAAAAGAACTTGAAGACTTCTGCTTTTTTGTCAAGAGGTTTAATAGTTAACTATACAGGCAAAATTAAAAAGAAAGGAAGCACAGTGAGAAGGAGGAAAACCAAGCTGAAACTATTAATACTAATGCAAACTTTAGCTCGTCTCCACTTTTCTCGAGGTAAATGGGGATTTTATGCAGGGAGAGTGATGCTCCAAAGAATTGGAACCAAGGCTGCTGTTACACAGGTTCCTCTGCTCCCACAGTGGGCTCTGGTAGAGGATAAAGCCTCCCACAGACCCACCCCAGTGCCAGTTTGGATGGTGGTTTTCATAATAACACCACCTGTGCACTGCCCACAATAGCTCTGGAACAAACACTGGTTATCTGGGAAGCAGAACACATTACTAATCCCCAGAAAGTCACATTCTTAAAGTCAAGCAGATGTCAAACACCCCTCAGAATACCAATCATTGCATAAACAAAACGTATCAAGGCCCTAAAGGACTTGTTCCAAGTAACAGTCACAGAGCTCCTGCTTTCCTTTTTTTTCAGTCCATCTCCCAAGCTGTTCCCAGAGGTTTTTCACAGGTTTCATGATGCCAGGTCAGTACAAACTGCTTCACTTCATACCTTGTGCTTGGTTTAGCTGCATAACAAAATATTGGCTCCATTCTTTAGGACCTTGTTTGCTGTGACTCCTGGGATCACTGGCACTTTATTCCTCACTTGCAATGTAATGTGTCATTCCAGGGCACCTGAGTCACCAAGACCTTAATGTCCTGCAGCTCATTTCATCCCTTATGAGGAGCAAGGCTGTGATGTGTCAGTGAATACTGTGGAGCTTTAACACAGAGATGCCCAATTTCCCATCAGCAGCAACTTAACACAGTTGATTCACAGGTCTGAGGGGAAGTTTGATCTTCTCAAGGACCAAAAACTTTTTGGAGGCAGACCTGTAGGCCTGCCTGATTTAATGGTCATATACCTAACTCAGAAGAGCAAACCTCATCTCAATGGCCCACAGAAAGTGCAACAGGCTGTGCTGTCCTTTGGCTGACAAACTCCAGGTACTCCAGTAGCAATGCGCTCTCCCAGGTTTTGTTTTTCTGATTTGTAAAGAGAACAATTTTTACCCACTTTCCACAAGTAAAAGCAGAGCTCTGAAATCACAGTGAAATTGCAGTGGAAGGGTTGTGCTGGAGACTGAAATCACGCACTGACAAACTGGCAGAAACACATGAATATCTCCCTGCGTGTCTCCTCTTGCCGCTGCGCCTCAAACCTCAGCTACAAGGAGGTTTTCAGCTGGTGAAAAAGGCATTAAGATTTTATGGATCATCGAATTCCTGCTGGGATAACTGAAGAAGTCAGTCACGGTGGCATTCATAACATCTATCCTTTCCAGAGATCAACACACTTGTTTTGCAAAGGCCAAGCAGCAGGGAAGGAACGAGAACAGAGTGTGAGAGCTCAGAGCAGCCCCCGGCGCCTCGGGAGACCGAGGTTACGAGCACATCTGAGAGGCAGGTCTGTTATTTTTAGTTTTGTAACACAGCTCCCCAGGATTTTCCCCTTCTCCCCCAAATTATTTAAACAGAGAAAGCTTTCAGGCCGTTCCAAGAATCCCAGTCCACACCCATATAAAAAGAATAACACGAGAAAGCCATCGTACCTCTTTCTCACTATAGGAAATGTTTCTGATAGCACTCCACTCAAATGACTTGTTTGGAGAGAACCTGTTATTAATGCTGTAGATGTGGATACCTTTGGCATCAACTCCAAGTAGGAGATCTGTATGGTTTTTAATTTGCTAAAAAAAAAAAAAAGAGAGATATCAGTAAATGGCATTTATGGTGACATTAGACATCCACAGATAAGAATCACACTTATTTTAATACACTGATACTATTTTTAGGTAACTGGTGTTTCAATGAAATATTGTGAATGGTGACACTGCTGTCTAGTAAACCAAGTCCTCTAGGTTGACTACAGCAGATCAAACTATTTCTCCTTCTTCCCATTACATATCTGAAGCTACTCAAGACCTTTGTCCAATTGTAAAACATTAATCTTAACTGGTTTATTCACCTCCTCATTTAGCAAGCAAGTAAACCAAGTCAGGACAGTCAGTACACAGGCCACCATCAGCAGGGAAAAGCAGAATTCAGGAGTCCCAGTTCCAAACTCCCTGGAGGATTTTAGA
This sequence comes from Pitta sordida, assembly GCA_013390025.1. Classification (NCBI taxonomy): domain Eukaryota; kingdom Metazoa; phylum Chordata; class Aves; order Passeriformes; family Pittidae; genus Pitta; species Pitta sordida. Next base: position 100,520 of record WEKX01022734.1, on the reverse strand, counting down.
ATAACAGTACCGTGGTCTCCAGCAATTGAAAACTGCTAAAATAAGGCACTTACAGCAATTGGAAAATAATTGACACCATACATTTCCAAGTCTTGGGCAATTTTCAGGTAGTTCATCTCGGCTTCATCCCTAGAGAATAAAGGCATGATTGTAAGATTCCTTTTTAACCTTTATCTCCTGGCTGATTCTACATTCCCCACTCAAAAAAAAGAGCAGCCAATCTGCTTCTTTGTACAAACTCACTTTAAATTTACCATTTTGCTCTCCACAATAGAAAATGGATAATAAAATCAGAATAAAGGCAGTAAAGCTGCACCTATTTTGACTCATGAATCATGCATAGTGTAATCTCTATTAAAATTCAAGTCCAGTCTTATCCTTGTGTTAGTTTTGCCACTCCATCACTATTATGTCCTGGAAACCAACCCTGCTACTGTTTTCCAATACATGAATACATTTCCTTCAGGAAATGGAGTTCATTGAGAAACAACTCCTGAACAAACTCTAAACAGAGCTTATGGTCAAAGCCAAAGAAGGGTGAGAATCTCTCCACCCACTTTTCTTCTCCCTTCAAGGTGAGGCATTAACAACTGTCCAGGAAAATATTCAATAAAAATGTCTTAAGAAGTCTCTTGAACAGCCAAAGAGAAATTGAGCCCAAATATTAGAAAAAAGCTGCCTCTGGGTGCCAGCAGCTCCTATTTCTCATTTAATTGGATTTCCAGACATGCTAAATGTATTGAAGCGGTTGAATGTCCACACGGATTAGCACCAAAACCTCAGTTTTGGAACTAGAAGCCTGTGTCTTACTGTACTGGTTCTTTTCTATATACACTGACACCCTTTTGAGCCATGGTTTTCACAAGGTAGAAAATACTTCTGACTAATTCTTTCTATTCTAGATAGACATAGCTGTCTAGAAAGACAGCTCCTGCACAGGGCAGGGAGAAGCAACTCCAGGTAGCAAATGGCCTTAAATGAAAATGCAAAACACTCAGAGCTACCTGCAGACTCAACACAACTCAGGCTTTCTGCAGGAACTTCTCTCTGCTGGCACACATGGGCTGTGATGAGGCAGGACTCCTCTTTCAGATCAGTTAGGTCATGAAGCTCTGCAGGAGCCCTTGGTGTTCACTTTAAAGTCCAGTTTGTAAGCACTTGTTGCCCTACACAAGACCCCTTTTACCCCAGATGAGCTGGTGTCTTTAGTTATACATTAATTTACACACCAAGGAGACCAATTTCTTTGCTCACTCTACAAGAGCCAAATAACCAGTCTCTGAAGCATATGGGGTTTCCAAAGAACGCAGTGATTTCAGTACCTGGCGATGCCCCTGTGCTCAGCATACCAAGCAGTTATCTTCTCTTCCCACATCTCTGCTGTGAGCTGATACTGCCTCAGGACCTGCAGAGGAAGGAAGGAGGTTGGTTTCCTCAGAAGATCCATGTGCTGCCTCTCCCAAACAATGGGAGTGCAGCAATGCAGTTCACAGCCAGGTCACTGTAATTCTCTAACACTGGTTAATTCACAGCAACACCCAAATTTGCAAAGAGTAGATTCAAAGATTTGGGTTAACAAAAAAGAAAGACTTACTCTTTTGGGTAGAAGCTCATCGTGGGCTAGAAAGCCTGGCTCATGAAAATTTGGGTCGTAGTCACCATACTGTGCCAAGAAAAGAAAGGATATTTCATTTTGTTAGGTGGAGAACGTTGAAGAACTTGTTGCTCGCGTAGTTTGATGTGACTGCTCGAGACAGATTTTATTTTGGCCCTCCTGTATAAAGGGCAACAAAAGAAGCAGAGTCCTCTCCTCGGAGCAGTCCACACAAGTTATTCCAGCCTTAGTGCGGTGCATGTGGCTCAAAGACAGCCAACCAAAGTGGCCTTTAAACACTGACTTCCATACTAACCTGGAGCTCTTGGGAACTGCAGGAATGAAGGAATCTCTCATGACTCTGAGCTAGAGTAATGTGAGCTCCCCTACTCTTACAGCCAACTGTCAGCTGAGCTGCTGCAGAGGGACAGCCCTGCTAAGGAGTTGTGTTCACCTCCTGCCATTGGATAAGTTTGGTGGTATGAATGGAACTATGTCCTGAGCAATAGTAAAAAACCATCATGCCCTTCCACTTCAAGCTCTGGAGTACTTTTGGTACCCATGGTTCTCTCATTAAAATAACATTTTAATGTAATCTTTCTCCCAGCTAGAATTAAGTCCAAATAAATTCCCTAAATTGTGAAAGCATCCTGCAGAAAAAAGTCCTTGCAGTGGCGTCTAATGCTTTTTTCTAGCAGTGCCTGTACCTCCCAGGATGACCTACTGCTTGAACAGCAGATTTCCACACTGCTGTGTTTTACATACCACCATGTACATGTGTTAGTTAAAAAACAAAATAGTCAAACAAAGAGAGACCTTCTATGCACAAACCTTGGCCTGAACGGCATAAGAAGCCAATAAAACTGTTGCTTCTGGTGAGCAATAGATTTCCTCATCCAGTATTTGTTTCTTAACCTAAAACAAGAGAAAAAGGGAGCAGGTTAAAGAAGCTCAAAGTAAGGACTTATATCAGGCTTGAAATGAAACTAGACATGCCCAGACTGTAACTTGGCACCAAACATCACCATTATGAGTTAATGACAGCAACAATAAATTGGCATTCAGGAACACAGGAAGCCTTTACTTAGCATTGCATTTAATGAGGCTGAAAACACCAATCAGCTCTCTCCACACACTTCTTATCTAAAGAGCCCTGTAAAAGAAAATGTGATTAAACATGAATTTTGTGGTCTGCACTTCAGTTCTTTTAACAATTCTTTTTCTTCCTGCTTTGGAAAAGTTAAGTTTCACAATATATCCAACATCAAATGTTCGGTTGGAAGGGACCTCTGGAGGTCACTAACTCAAGACCTACTAGACCAACTGCTCATGGAAATCCTGAAAACAATAGTGTGGACATACTGAAACCATATTATGTTCTCAAGCTTTCCAGGATGAGAGAATAAAGGAGACCCCAAAAAGGGAAGCTGACTAATAGAGAAATTAATTTATTCAGTTTCAGTGGTCTAAGCACAACAAAACCATGGGGACTCAAAAATAAAAGCTCAGTATAAATGGTAAAAGAGTCTTTTAACATTCTTTTCATTTTAATAATCTGTGATGCTACCAAGACCAGAGGTGTAATGAATAGTTTGTGTTGTTTGATTTTAAATCAGTTCTGTAATTTTTATTTGAAAACCTAGATAAGGAAGGAGAAATCAATCTTCACAACTCCTCCTCTCAAGGATAATGTATTTAGCTTAGTGACAAGCACAAGACAAAATCTTGCACAGCATACAGTCAAACATTTCCAAACTGAAAAATCCCTTGTGATAGCACTGGGGTATCTTTAAAAACACACCTTGGAACTGCAGGTGCTGTGAACAGAAAGGTACCACCAAGAAAGCTTTCCTTTTAAATTTAGTCTTTGGTGAGCACAATACACAAATTCTTTCTAAGCTGTTAAAACAGAAAGAACGAAAAGACAGAAGAGACTTCTCTCCCCATCTGGAAAGCTCCAGCTTTCATACTCCATGCTGCAAATCATGTTCCAGAACTCAGAACAATGTAGATAAATCCCCCGTAAGTGTCTGGGTAGGGGTGTTTTCTGATCAGTTTTCACATGGACTTGGGTCCATTCTTTATGAAATCTAACAATTACCTAATCTTTAAGCAGACAACATTTCGCTTCAGTCATTTACATTCATTCAGGAATTTTGCAAACAGCTGCTATGCCCCATTAATTTGCAAAGGTCTGGAGAGTCAGTAGAGCTGAAATCTGTAGGCATCCAGATGTCTGTACATGTTTTTCCTATTAGCATCCAGGTGTGATCTTAAGTCAGGAAACTTTGCAAGTTCAAATTTGTTTCAGTCTTGTTTCTCTACTTTGGAATGAGAAGAATTTGCTAATTGCATATCTGCTAGTCAAGGCAGGTCCAAACAGAAAAGGGGAAAAAAGTGAAAAAAATCAGGATTAAAAGAGTAGGAAAAGAGTTGTGCCTCTCTCATTCCTTTCCAAAATCAGCTTCAGAAGCAAATTCCTAAGTGGTTAAGGGTTCTGGATGAAGCTCTAGTTCATGTATTAACCTTCAGAACAGCAGCATTTCCCCATTATTTCATCAACACATTTATTGTGTTTATTTACAGCTGCAAACTGACTTTATTCCGTACACCCAGTCTACCTGCACAGACACATCCTGCTGGAAGCCACCAGAACAAAGCAACACATCAGAAGGCTGAAACTTCCAGAGGGACTCAAGATAACTTTTGAAACTGATAAACATGATGGTGCCACTTTTGACTTCTCAGTACTGCCCCATCAGGGCAAAAGCCTCACAGTTCTTCAAGCAGGGCCAGCCTTGCATGGATTTTTTTTAACACATACTATAGGAGCAAAGCAAGTCTCTTATACCCAGAATATGTGGAATTATCACCCAAATTGCTAGATATAAAAATAATCCTAAATTGCTGAGGGCTGTATTTTCATGTAAGTGCAATTCCTTGCACAAAGAGTAAGAGAAGGTATCAGGAGAACAAAAACCTGCAGAAGGTAAAACATTCATCCTACCTGTACACAAAACCACAGCAGTCAGGAGAGGTGTTTGTATTGCATAAAAATAATGTCTTTACAGAGATGCTGATACAGTTGAAGCAAGCAAAAATCATTGAGGATAACAGCTGTCCACAAGATCAAAGACAATACCAAAGGACTGGGGTGAATACCGAAGGAATTCATGGTTAAAAATTGTTCCTGACCTGAAGGAAGAATAAATGCTGAGTAATTTCCTGTAATAGTTCCTCTTCTACCTTCTCTGGGTAGAATTTTGCCAAAAAATGAAAGCTAACAGGATCTTCTTTGGGGATTTCTTGATCTAAAACCTGTTTACAGATAAAGTAAAATCAGCAACGGAAATGAAACATCAATGTCTTGAGACAACATTCCCAAGGATAATCAGGAAGGAGCCCATAATCCACTTAGAGCAGCCTTCCCACATTTTAGAAGGGCGGGCAATGCTGAGCTTTAATCTAACAGCAATCAGAGCAGATAGTAATGATTAGTGTGTGATGCTCCAGGTCAAATGGGATAGGAGCAATCAGACCAAATAATCCAATTTTAATCTTAAAAACGCTTCCATGTGAAATTATGAGTTGTCATGGAACACTCCTCTAGCTCCTGTGCTACAAAGGTAATTCTTTTATAAGTAAATAATTGCCACACTGTTGTGTTTCGTTCCTTTTACCTTTTTGTCCATCTTTAACCAGGTGCACATTCCTTTTATTGTGTACTGCAAGCCAAAGAACCAGGTCTCCCTTAAACCAAGGGCTCGGCACACCAGGTCAAACAAGTCCTTTCCCTTCCACTTCATCTGAAAGAAAGAAAATTGAGAAAAAAGCAAATACATCTTAAATGAATTCGCTCCATTTGCCTTTCTTTGATAAATGCTGATTTCACCTTTAGGTTTTTAAAGAAATATTTTTACTGCTGTGGAAGAGTTACTGTGCTCCACCTCCTCTCCCTCTCCTCCAGAGATGCATCCACAGAGCAGCTGGAGTCATTCAGCCACAGCACTTGGGGAGCACAGGGAATGAGGATTGTGCTATTGATTTCCTAGGTCATGGCAAGGCTTTATTAATATTTGTAAAAAATTAGTACTCAATAGTTTATACAAATCAGAGACTGAGAGAAGGCCAAGGGAAATCAAAGCAGTGTCAGGGCACAGGGCAGGAATGCTGGGCATGGAAAGCAAATCCACCTTTCACACTCCTCAGGCATTTCAGTGGCACCAGGCCAAGCCTTGCTCCTGCTCTGATTTAAACGAGCAGGAACCTGTCTTCTACAGCAGTTTAGTAGCCTGGCTCCACGGAGAGCAAACTTTGATTAAAGGTCCCGAATTCACAGACACAATGCCTCACTTCAAGAGAGGCTGCACATCTGTTTCATCTATCTGACTGCACATTAAAAAGATGATTGTCTAATTGCCTGGGTCAGCCACTAAAAACTGAATGGCAAAAAAATAAAAGTGACCTTTTAGGCAGTATTTGAGTGGAAAGCTGGAAATCATCCCAGCAAAAGAGCAATATCTGGGGAGAAGGGAGAGGTAGCAAGGGAAGGAATACATTAAGCTGGATTTGTGAACAAGGCCTCTGAGCTCTAAATTCAAGTTCTCCAAATCCTTTCTTTTCACAACTCTGCCTGCAAAAATGGAAGTGCACTGTTTGTGACTGACCTGTTCTGGCTCTGAGGGACCTTGTAAATGACACTAAATGGCCCATTAGACAATCCAGTCCCATTGGAGCTCAGTTTTGTCACCCCTCAACATCACCATGTCTTGTCTTGCTTTTGCTGGATGATCAGGAATTCATCAATCACAGTTCTGTCTCCATAGTGCAGCCCAATTTATTTAGCAATTGATCACTTGCTGTATTTTTCTTCGGCCATGATTTCCCTAACCAATTTACAGGATAGCCATAACTAATGGAAGAAAAGCCAGCTTTTTCATTTCATCATTTCTCTCCCCTGCCCTGAGATACCAGCCCTTGCAGCTAAAGAAATAAACTGGAGTTTATTGGTCAAATTGAAGAGAATGTCCCAGATCAACTGAGCACAGAGGCACCAGTTTATAAATTACTTTATAAGCAGCATCTCAGGACCAGCTCTGATTAGATTTCTTTAGCCAAGCTGGCAGAGTCTTCAAGTGTTGTGCCACTCAACAAAAATATAATTTTGGGGAGAACCAGGAATACTTTCAAGTAAGTCCTGCATCATGTCCTGGAATGGTTATAAAGCAAGAAGGCCTACTGCTAATTTAGCTGACATTCAAATGGATTTCATACAAAGGCCTTTAAATTCTGAATATATTCTTCTGTTAAACAGCTCAAAGAATCTGAATCCATGGTTTATCAAAATAGATCAATTTTTATTTAGTCGGGGTTTTTTTTTTTTTTCTAAAATGTACAAAGATCAATCTCCATCTTTGACACTCTCACCTCACAGCTGAACTCCATTTCAGCATCCACTGTTATAATTTTGACTTTAAAAGTCTTTGGTTGTTTCTTCTTCAGGCCTCGGATGGACATATTTTTCAGTTTATGAGGACAGCCACACCTGAAATCAAACATGCATTACACTCAGGCCTGGAAATTCAGTAACATTTGCTTGGCTAAATTCCCAAGTAGGATGAGTCCAAACACGCAGAATAAAACCACCTTTAAATATGCATTTTTGTGTCCAAGACAGTGAGAACTTGAAACAAAAAATGCAGTTCAACCTTTAAAATGAGCTTGCTACTTCACAGAAGTCAGTCCAAAATGTCACTCCTGTTTTAACTCAACTCAGACTGGGTTCCTACAGCACTAGAAAGAACATAATTCAGAGCTCAAATCCAGCCCTTGTGCTCCGGTCACCCATATCTATGAAAATAAGGGATCTCTTGCAACAAAGCTCAGAAATGGATGAATGTTTAGTTTCATAAAATTAATATGTGCCTTTTAAATAATGCCTGCATAAATATGGCATTGCTTAGCCATTTTAAACTCCAAGCAAAATCCCCTTTCTCAGAGGTCTCTGCAGTATTGTACCAACACCAAGTGCATCTACACTCACTAAAACACCACAAAACCTTTTGTTGTGAAATCCACCTCAATATTTTTCCATCATTTATGGCTCCTTCAGCAACTGATCTATAGGATTTCTTTATAATAGCTCCTTGAGATGATACAAATGCCAAGAATATGTGCAGTGAAATTAAGTTGAATTTACCACATTCTCTTGGGCTACCAACTGACAGTGACGAGTTATTTAGGACAGAAATTTTCCCAGTGAAATTTGTGTGAAATGGATTTAACTTCGTGGAAGCTGACAGAAAACTCCTTCATAAATCTTCTATTCTAAATGCAATCGACTGAATGTTATCCAAAATATTGATGAGACCTGCTATTCCCACAGCCACGAGGGATTTTTTTTTTGTGGATATTCAAACTAAATGCTGAAAGCTGGGGTTAAATGATAGAGTGAATCTGCACTGTGCAGTTCTCAGGTTTATTCCTAAGCACAGGAAATCAGCCTGTTCTTCTTTTTACTTTATAAAATTAACAGGTCAGACTTGCACAACCTTGTGAGTATCTGTGAACTGCATGTACATAGAGCAGGAGTCTGAGGCATTCCTGTTTCCCTACAATATATTACAGTGTGGCAGGCTTCCAATCTCACCTTGAGGAATTCCAAAATAAAGTTCTAGTTTAAACCAAAAAGTTCCATTTGCATGCACCTTCCAAGATTTCATGAAATACCTTGCCTCCTTTTTTTGCTTCTGCTGAGCTTTAAATTGCCTTGCAAATGCCCTGATTTCTCTCTTAGTTTGTGCTCCTCATCCAGAAATTTTAAGTAGCTAAATAGGTGGTAAAATGCATATGGAAGTTTGTCTTTCCAGATTGTAAGGAAGTGGAGGCAGAGAACAGATGAGTTAATTACCAAATCATATGGACACCAGCAGCAGAGCTGAAAACAAGTGCTTGAGACAACTCAGAATGGGGAAGAAAAGCTCAGGAGGAAATTCATCTTCCTGACAGAGACCAGTCGAGTTCTCCTCTCCCTCCAGTTGGCTCTGGTAGGGCTTCTGCTGAAGTCTTGTTTGGTTTGGGGGCAACACACTTCTGGGAAGATGGGCTGACTGGAGCTCAAAGGGTGACTGGAGAGAGTCCAAAGAGGAGATCCAAAGGCTAGAAAATAACCTGTGATAAAATGAAAGTATTGGTTAGTACAGAGCAAGGGTATAAGTGTGGTGAGACATTACGTATAATGTCTGGTCCTCAGGACCACAATGGTTAGGACAAGGAATAATGGGCTTAATTAAGTTGCAGCCAGGTCTCAAAAGGAGAAAAAAAAAATCAAGAATAACAAGAATATCATGATGCTGGAAAAGCATAGGATGACTTTTCTGTCTTTCTGAATTTCTATCCCAAACAGTGACAGTACCTGCTCCCTCCTCAAAACTGGAAGGGCTGCCACCCTCAAAGTCCTGCCCACAATGAAGGAGAGACCAGTTCACACCAAGAATCACAATCCAAGGCGCTTCAGGGATGGGCATACCCAGAGCCCAAACCCCATCACCCCCTGGGTACCCCTTTCTCCTCTGGGATTATTTTTTTAAAGGAGTGAAAACAGGTCTTGCCACAGAGTGTGTTTCCTCCATCATTTAGGCAACACCTCAGTCCACACTAGTGAGCCAAGCTCAGCTCCTTTCTATTTTGCACAGAGGAGTGTTTTCAGTTCGGGGGAAGGGATATTGCAAACCCAAAGCCTGACCACAGCACCACTGACACAGGGAGTGTCATGTGAGGGCATCCAAAACCAGCAGGAATTACCCCAGTCATTTCTTGATCTCTAATCTGCAAGATGCAACAGAGCTCACAGCAAAATTAAATTTTAACCTGTTACATTTCAAAGGTCTTCTCTGTCTCGTCTTCTTCAAAACCAGAGATTTACTGTAAATAACTGTGCCATTGGATACAGCACCCACGGGATGAGAACCAGAGACTTCGGCACAATACTGGAAATAGCCCCTTCTTTCATTAGTTTCTAGGAGAAAGATCAGTGGCTGAAGACAAAGGAGGAAAAAAGCTTCATAATTCATCTTTAATATGTAACTTGAAACAGCCAATTGAATTAAACAGGAACTTGCAAGTTCGGGCTGGTACAGAACATTCTCAGAGTTTCATATGGAAAACTCTGAACAGATAAAATAGAACTAGTGCAGAAAAATGTCCCAATTTACTCAAAATATGAGAAAAATACCAGAGCCCTTCATTTTGACTTTGAAGTTCTTCCTTTTTTTTTCTTATATAACCTGGTTGAAATGACAATATAATTTGTTCAACATTTCCAATAGCGTTTTTCTCCTTTCCAGAATTTTTATTCCATGGAAAAGTACATTCTGACTCAGAGTGAAAAGACATTTTTGAATATCAAGTTTTCCCGAGAAAAGCAAACTGCATTTTAATCAATAGCACTGGTAAAGAAATTGGAAATGGCATTCACACTGAACAGCTTAAACAAACGTCAGATACTGACAACAGCAGCAAAAGCACTTAACAGTCAAGTTTTTAGAAAAATAACTTTTTCAAATAAGAGAAATCTTGGCAAATAAGACAATCTGGGTTTGCAATCTTTTTTTTAATGCAAAAGCAATCCCTGCTAACAACAGCATTTAACTGTGAATCATGTACGATGTGCTTCAAGATCAAGCTCCAGGGATTTTTTTTTCCTACAGTGGCCACAGGAATCCGGGCTCGAGACCCAGAAGCTGCAGAATGTGACAGATCAGAGTGTGTCAACCTTAGCAAAGAACACATTAATCCAAAACGGGACGGGGTGATAAAAGATTCCTGTCCAGCCGCAATCTGGGAACAGACAGTTCGGAAGCTGTGAACATCCACAGCTTTTCCTGCGCTTTGGGAACACCAGCGGGGAGCTGATAAAAGCTCTGTGTGATGAAGGGAACAAAGGCAGCGATGAGGAATAAAGTGTGCGGGGACCAAACAGCCCCGACTCTGCCTTTGAGCATGTTCTGGTCCCGGATGAAAGAAGTGGCACCCACCAGCTCTGGCTGGGTTATAGTCTGTTCCCTCATGGACAACGAACAAAGCAGGGGGGTGCGAGGGAAACGGGAACAGAGGGGAAGAGCAGGAAGAACTGGCAAGGCAACTCTTGCAAGGACTGATGCTTATCTGGATCGCAGCACCAGGTGGGCAGCGTGTTACACCACAGCACTGCACTTTTATCCTAATGGGAAAGAACCCACACATCAGATACCACTTACCTACAGCATTCACTGACAATTACAGAGCAAAAATAAATTAAATCAGCATTCCCCCCATCCCACAGTAAATCCACCAGAATTCGGTACCTTAGAGACAGCCACAGAGAAATACCTCGGGGAATAAGCTGCAATTAAACCTTCCCAGGAGTGAGAACACATTTTATTTCCAGTTTTGCATTTCCAAGGTGAACGGATGGTTTTTGCAAAGTTCTCCAAAGGATATAAAAACCTCCCTTCACGTGGCACTTGATCTCAGTGACGACTGTGTGTGAGTTGTCACCCTCTGTCTCACTTGGGGCAGCCACGCTCAAGTGTAAAAGCATCTGTCTTCACACACACACAAGAAAATCAGCAGCATTTTTTAAGGTGAGAACTCCTGAGTCTCAGCTGCAGATAGGCAAGGGATTAATGGCAATTGAGACTCCTCTCTTACCCCTCCAAAAGCAGTCAGCCCTTAAGAACCAGCACATGCACCAGGGCACAACTGTACCAGCTGCTGCCAAAGTCCTTCCAGGAGCTGGAAATATAAAACCCTCGGGAGGGCAGTGAGGATGAAGGAGACAAAGCTTGGGAAATACTTTGAGAGTCACCAACAGAAGATGCTTGAAGCATCAACTGCAAAAGCGCATTAACATAGACACTACTACAATTTGAAAGGCTCCTGTCATCGCTGAAATATTTACTGCTACTCTCAGTCGCAAATTCCCCTGGCTCATTAGGATTCTCCCAGGTTCTGAATTTCCATACTTCAGCTCAGAAATTAATGCAGGCAATTTGAATGCAGACAACACAGGAAAGCGTTGTGGGCTTTTCACAGTTGTTGACTTACACTTCTGCCTGTGCTCCCTGCCCAAGGAGCTATTTAAGCAAAGGACTCACTGTTTTAAAGTGGGTCAGCAAGATAAAGGTTTTTTCTACTCCTCAATCTAAAAAGTCACCTAAAGTCATCAGCTGAAATCAAGACTTACCTCACAGATCATTTTTTGAATGACAATAAGAAGGAAAAAAACCTCTTTTTAATCCAAAACTCCGTATTTTCCAGCAGACATCAATATCCAGCCCTCACAAGTTCTGCCACCGAGAATAAAATCCAAGAACAACTTTTATACTTGATCCCCTCTCCTTTGTTTCCATGAGCTGCAGCATGTTAGCGCCCTCTGAAAAATCAAAGAATTGCTTTCCCAGGTGATACAAACGGCTCTTAACCTTTTCCTGCCTGTACCCACAAGGCTCCTCCCAACTCCTCTCCAGGGTAATTGAAGTAACAAGGCACTAAAATGAGAGAAGCCCACGAATCTTGGCTTGGATGTCTGTAAGAACTGATAATGAACTTCCAAACAACTCCTTCGATAGTATCTGATCCAACCATTTCAACAGTGTCTCCAGTTGTACAAAGAACAGCCTGTTCTCTCCATACCAGTCACCTTCAGAAGGGAAGCTGCACAGAGTTGTCCTGTTAAATAAATACAATTCCCTACTCGCCCTCTTGCTGTGGTGAGAGATGTTGGGACACTAACACCAAAAGAGAACAAGCCTGAAAACTGGGCAGCAGCCAGAATATCTGCAGAAAACTCTAAAGGAACACATTTAAATAAAAGTGGGACATCCTCAGCCTGAAGCCACAGGGACAGAGACTGGGATCACATCATCTCAAAGGCAACGGCAAAGTCAGGATTCTTTTTCTTGTCGTTTTTCAGTTTATAAGGGGTTTTGGCCTTTCCCCCCTTTTCCCCTCCACTTCATATGCAGATTTAAAGAAACTGAATGTCTTCCAGGTTATGGATAACAAGGACAACAGGGCAGCTTTCACTTCATATGTACTAAAATTTTTCCAGATTTACATGGAAAGGCTCACACAGCAGGTGGAAGAAAACAAAACTTGTTCCTGGGCAGAGATCTCAGCGTATCACAAAGAAGCTGCACTGACACTCAGCTCCATCCCCAAAATTGAGTGTAAAAGGGCCCCTCAGTGCTCACACCCCATTGCCTCCAGTCCAAAACGTACCTGCTGCATGCTGTGTCCAGTTCCACAACACATCACTGCTGGATGTGGCACTAGACCAGCTATTTATACCAAAAAGCAAGGCTGGATTCAGGTGTGTGAGCCCACAGGAGTTGGGCAGGGCTCCCCACACACAGTGGTGTCCTGACAAAGTGGAGTCTAGTCCCACCATCTCCTCTCAGCCCAGGGGACTCAGAAAAACCTATTTCCATCAGGGCCAGTGCAGAGAAAAATTCACTTTAGAAAGGGCATTAAGACACTGGAGCATGGCTTTGTGAAGGACAGCACGTCTTACAAGAAACACCTGAGAGGGCTGGAGTTGTTTAGCCTTGCAGATACACAAGGAAGAAGAGAACAAGAGGAAACAGCTGTAAACTGAGACAGGAGAGTTTGATTAGCTACTAGAAAAGACTTTTTCACTGCTAGGGCAGCCAAGCACTGCAACAGGTTGCCCAGGGAGGTGATGGAGTCACCATCCCTTGAAGGCCCCTGGATTGTGATTTCGGGGTTACAGTGGCAGTGCTGGGTGCACAGCTGGACTGGATGACCATTGACTATGGGAAGTGGGAAGGAATCCTTCAGGATCAAATCTAACTCCTGGCCCTGCATAGGACACTCCAATCCCACCCTGTGGGTGAGAGCATTGTCCAAACACTTGAGTTCAGACAGACTCAGTGCTGTGAGCTCTGCCCAGGGGAGCCTGTTCAGTGCCAAAATACCCTTTAGCTAAAAAAACTTTTGCCAGTTATGCAGCCTAAACGTCCCCAGATCTCCCTGCATGCCATTTCCTAGAGCCCTGCTACTAAGCTTCCTTCAATTCACAAGCATTAAGACTATAATGATGTCTCCTCCAGGCTGAACAAACTACGTGACTTCAGCCATTCCTCATAAGCCATCCTTTCTAAACCCTTAACCATGCTCCCAGCTCTGCTCAAAATACCCTAACAGGGCCCCAATCCCACACACCCTGAGCACCACCACCTCCCTTCTGAGGGGATCGAACTCCCACCGCGCCCTTAAATACCCCCAGAGGCTCCGCCTCCCTCTGACCACGCCCCCGTGTCGCTGGCCCCGCCCCCTGCCGCGCGGCTCTTCCGCGCACGGCCCCGCCCCTTCCGGGCCCGTCCCTTTAAGGCCCCCGAGGCGCGGCGGCGGCTGTGACGGCGGTGAGAGGGGATAGGGCTGGAGACTGAGGGGGTTTCCTGGGATAGAGCTTAGAGCTGCTCTCAGGGCACTGCCTGAGCCGCTTGGCTGAGCCCTGCTGCCTGCGAGGGCCCTTGGCCCTGCTGAGGGGGCAGGGCCTGCTGTGGGGCCTCGGGTGGTGGGGAGGTGCTGAAAGCTCCGTGTCTCTGGGTTTCCTCTTTCATCCTCAGCCTGGGTGAGGATATTGTGTGTGCTGGGGGCTCCCGGTGCCCGGTGGGTGCTGCACGCCTGTCCCTGTGTGGTGTCCAGCCCTGGGGACAGCAGAGCCCCTCCTGACCCCATCTGCCAGGGCACGGTGGGGCTGGGGGTGGTGAAGGCAGCCCCAGGTGGGGCTTGGAGAGTTTCACCCTATAAATGTGTGTGTGTGTCCCTAAACTCTTCTTCTAATGTGCTGCAACATCAAAAAATGTGTCTTATGAGGTGGGTGGGTGGAGAATTCACAGGTGTCAGTTGTGCCTAACAAAATACACCCGAGTGGGAGAGGAAAAGGTCATTAGTCTTCATCACTTTTAATGTTGGTTCAAGTTTTCTGGTGCTTAGCTCTTGAGTTTATTCCTGACTTTTGCAAAAGCAGTGTAGGAGGCTCTCCCGAATTAACCTGATAAGGTAGTGGAGTATAATTACTTGCAGGAAAGAACTAACTCAGGAGTGATTGCACTCGCTGTAGGTCAGGCAGTGCTTCCATATGTCATTTATGGCTTGAGAAGCTCATTACCTTCCTTAGGTTTCATCAGCTCAGCAAATAATGAGATGCACAGAAGCAAATGACTGAGCAGGAGTTATTGGCTGCTCCCTCTGTGGGTGCACCCTGGTCACACATGGACCTGATGAACAGGTTTCCAGCAGAAACAGCTGCTGGAGTGTGAGTTAAGTTAATAACTTCCACAGCTGTTATGTGTATGGGACAATCAGTGTGATTCAAAGGTATTCTGTGGGATAAGGTCTCATCCCGGTGATGTTTTGTCCGTTTTTACTGCTGTCCTGAAGTAACTTTCCCTAATAACAAGGACGTGTTTCCATCCCTTTTTATATTGTAAGTCAGGGCTGAGTGGAGTTTTGACCTGCTTATCCTTCCAACAAAATTACCTCATTAAGCTGTTGGTGTGAAACAGGAAAACTTTGGTATTGATCAGAAACTGGCGATGTGGTTTTTGTGGGGTGTTTTATTTTGGTTTTGTTAAAATAACATCTCTGCTTCCTTGTTGCCAGGCGCTGGATGACCATAACTAAACAATGTCTGTGCCACGTGGAGCTGTCCATGCAAAATGGATAGTGGGGAAGGTAATAGGAACCAAAATGCAGAAAACTGCCAAAGTGAGAGTGACGAGGCTTGTGCTGGATCCCTACTTGCTGAAGGTACTAACGGCTGGTTAACAACTTGTCTTGCCTGGTGGGTTTTACGTTGTTTGGAGGAATGTTCTGTTCGTTTGGCTGTTAGCATTTTTGATGACTCTGCAATGCAAATTCCTTAAGGAGCTTGCATGAGGATTTGGCTGTGGGGAGGACTACAAAGGATGGGAAGCAGTGTGTGGTGAGGACTTACAAATTATCTGCTAAATGTATTTCTTTGAAGTGCCTTGTTAATGTACTTTGTTTGATCTCAGTTGAGAAGGTAAGTTTTTGTTGTTTCACGCTTAGATTTAATTTTTCATGTTGATGCAAAGTGTGCTTTGGAAACCTGACATTATTAGTCACTTTTACTGTGAATTTTATAGCTGTTTTTTCTGTAGGAATAATTGTAACATTAGTGTTTGAATCTGTACTGTGGTGTGTTATATGGGCTTGTATTTATCCTTTGTCAGTGCACTTCCAGCAGGAAGTTTAAAATAGTATTTTCTCCATGTTTACGAAGGGAAAATGTGGAACACAGAGGTGGAATAACTGCTGAATATTAATTTCTTTCAAAATCCTGAATTCTGCTTTTCCCGTAATATTAAATATGTCTTGACTTTTTATATGGAAGAAAATGAGCAAGAAATTTTGAAGTCTGATGTCAAGATTTCTTTTGGTTTTTTTTTTTCCTTTTACAGTTCTTTAACAAAAGGAAAACCTATTTTGCCCACGATCCACTGCAGCAGTGTGTTGTTGGAGACATTGTTCTGCTGAAAGCTCTGCCTGAGCGAAGGAGCAAACATGTGAAACACGAACTGGCTGAAATTGTGTTCAAGGTTGGAAATGTCATAGATCCAATAACAGGAAAGCCCTGTGCAGGAACCCGATTCCTGGAAAACCTGTCAGATTCAGAAAATCTGACAGAGGCAGATACTACCTATCTAAGTGAAAAACTTCAGGAACTTAAAGTTTGTTCGACAGACAAATAAGTGGGGAAAATACCTAAGCAGAGGGCGTCCAGCTTGTCCCTCTCTGTCAGGGGTGTTTGAGGCCCTGCTGTGGTGTGTTTGATGTTTTCAGTGAATTCTGTACTCTAAATAAATAAATGTAGTTGCTTATGCAAAGAGATGTTAGAGGTTGTTGAGCACCCCAGAGCTTTCAATGACAATACAGAGAAAATGCAAATTTAGTGTTCACACATCATTTTATTGCCTGTAGTTTTGCCCCAAGCCGTGACAGTTCCCAAAGCCAGCTGCCCTCCTGGAATGACTCTTGTGTGTTCAGAAAGAAAATACAACTGTATAATGTCTAATTTTGGTGGGAGGGTCATTGTACTGTTGAATTGTTCTGTATTTCAGGCAGTCTTACATGGTTCCTAGGATTACTGGAGATAATGCTATTAAAGCTTTTGAAAGGAAGTGTAGAATTTTAAAGCCAGCCACATGCTTGTCTCCTTATTTCCTCTTCTTTCAGTGCTTCAAACCAAGAGAACGCTGTTCTTCATGTGCCGACCTGCGTGTCAGGCCAGCGAGATGGGATGTCAAGACATCCTGACTGGAATTGTTCTGTGTAAAATAATGTCAGTGTGGGCTGTGAGTTGGAGGCAGTGCCTTAAGCAGACAGCTGTTGGTTATTCTTGATGAGGTTTATTTAGATTACTCAGTAACTGTAGCCTTGGTAAAGGGAAGGCAACCTGGGCTCTGAGTCCTGCTTGGGTGGAACTTCATCCATGCAGAGATCAAGAGGAATCAGAGCCAGGGTAGACCATGGCCCTGGGCTGTTTAAAAATGCACTGAAGTTGTATCCCAGTAGGCAGTAAAAGATCTTCGCCCTTGGTATGTGGGATATGAATGTTGTAATAACTATATATAAAGATAGAAAATGTTTCCTGATGGGTTAATGAGTTGCATCTACGTCTAATTAGGGAAGTAAAGACTTTTGTGTATTTCCTGCAATTTCTCGTGAGTAGCTGTGAAAATGGCATGTTTTTATTAAGGGTGATTCATCACAGAAGGTTGTCTGTTTTTCCAGTGTACAGGTAAGTTCTCTGAGGGTTTCTCAAGAGCTCAGCATGCTGTCAGATCAAAATGTGACTAAAACCAAGTTACATTTCATATTTCATTTAATAGAGCGATGGCAATTGCGGGTTAAACTCTTAAAGAGAGGCACCACAAAGATGGTACTTCAATGAGATTAACATCTTTGGTGTTATCTTTGGGATTACTCTCACAGGGTGCTGATAGAGAAATTGTAAAATGCAAGGGAAAGTGTCAGGGACAAGGCAGAAATGTTCTGTGTGGAATGGGAAGGATGGCTCATTGACTTTTTCTGTGTTTACTGTCTTGTTTTTAGGACTACCTTTTTAATTATTAGCCTAGTGATCAGTTTATCCTTAATTCGAAGTTATTTAAGGATTCAATACTGTCACAGACCACCTCTTCAGCTAAATTACCTCCTGCAGTAGCAGAGTGGGAAAAAACCCTGCAACTGCATTTGGGGGGCAAAATGTACAAGGGAGAATAAGGAACAAAATTTTGCACGGTTCAAAAAATGCCTGGGCTACCTCTTGGTGGTTTTAAGGTGAGACCCCAGACAGGGGCTGGGATCCCGACCTACAGGGTTTGGGGATCCCCTCCTAAATAGGGGCTGGGTGTACCCCCAAACTCTTGTGTGGGGTCATCCCCAAACTGCGGACTGAGGCTGCCCTTAAGGAGGGGCTGGCCCCCCAAAAACAATCGGATGCTGAGGGTCCCCTAAAATCGGGGTTGATCTCTCCAGATCCAGGGGCTGAGGGTCCCCCCGGAGCTGAGGGGCCGTGAGGGGAGTCCCGGGAGGGGTCTGGGCCGGGGCAGCCGCGCATGCGCACACGCGGGTCCCGGCCCGGGGGCGTGGCCNGCGCCGCCCGCGCGGAGCACACACAGTCGTCCCCCCCCCCTCCCTTCGCCTTCCCCGGCTGGAAATGGCGCCCCGGTCGCGGGGCAGCGGCCGGGCCTGGGGCGGGGAGTGCGAGTCGGCGGGGTGTCCCTCAAGGTCACGGGCCGCAAGGCCGGCCCCTTCCTTCCCTCCCCCGAGTCCGCCCCTGGGTGGGGTGATGGCCGCAGCCCCCGGTGAGCGGGCTCAGGGTGCTCCGACACCCCGTCCCTTCACCGACACCTTGTCCCTGCACGGACACCCCTCCCCTGCGCACGGCAGGGTGCACAGACCCCCCTCAGTCCCGTACCTCCTGGTTTCGGGGTGCTCAGCCCCCCCGCACACGCGTGTTCCGGGGCTGAGGTGTGTGGGTGCTCCGCGCCCCTCCAGGGCTGGGCTGTGTCGCTCTGTCCCAACCCCCCCGAGCAGCAGCGCGCCCCGGTGCCCGACATCCCCGTTCCCCCAGTGCCGGGGGCAGGACAGCACACCCCGGGATGTTCCTGCCTTCCTGCACAGCCACACACGGACCCGGCTTGTCTGTGCCCCTTTGGGAGCCAGGGCACGTGTGTCCATCCATCCATCTGTGCTTCCCGTGGGAGCTGTGGTGTCAGGGACAGGCACATCCATCAGGTTTTGGGATGCAGGGATTTGCACAGCCAGCTGTGATGTGTGTGGGGTCAGGCACAGGGTGCAGACACACACCTCCAGCTCCTGGGGCACCTCCTGGGTGTATGAAACGGGCACAGCTGTTCCCGGGGTGCTGGAGACACAAAGTGCTCAAACAGAGGTGGATCTGCACTTTAACTCCCTTTCTTTGTCCCAGGGAAAGCTGCTGCCTCAAGCCTCAGAACGGGCAGCAGCCCCTGTGCAGGACTAAAGGCATCACTGCCTAACATGGGAATGGGGAGGACAGTGGAAAGTATATTTTGTGAGGGTTTGTGTGCATGTTTGGGGGTTATTTTAGTGTCAAATAAACGTTGCTTAGACCACAGATCAAAAGCTGTCAGTGACAGACAAGCTGTTTTTCTTTCTTGTTCAGGTAGACATGAGTTACTACAAAACCTAAATACTTGACCTGATACTTCCCACCAAGTTTATATTTTGTGCTGAAGCGGAAGTTAAGTGGGATAGAAGTGTTTTCACTGACATTTTTAATCTAATCTGAGCAAGCTGTGCTGTGTTATCATTTTGTGTTCACAGCTCAATCTTTGTAGCAAGAAAACTAAGCCCAGGGTTAACCTTTGTAGGATAAGAACCTGCTACCAAAGTCAAGTTGATGCTCACAACTGACGGTCCAGAAGCATTAATTCAGTCCTTTCTCTTCCAGAGCTAATTTCGGGTACATTCCACCCACACAAGCGAACCAGTAACTGCTTCAGGGCGTCTTGATCTGTGGGTCTCTAGAATGTCTAGAATGACAGTGGTGTTTTAGGGTTATTTTGGTGTTGATTAAAAAAGGGATAGTGATTAAAAATCAGGCTTCTGCATCTCAATTTGTATGCAGTGAATATCTGCTGGAATAAACTTAGCTGTTACCTTTATTCTAAGGTGTATATTTACGTGGATGGTTGTGATTTGTTAGTCAGTATTCATGAGGGACCTTACAGTTGCTGGGCAAAAGATTTGACATAAATGTAAAGTATTACTCATTTCATTGTATTGAATATTATCTGCGCCTCCAGTTTCAGGTGCAGTTTGACATTCAAGTCACGAGGTTCTCCTAATAGCAAAGCAATTTGCTTTTCAGTGTTACCCTGTAAATCCAGTTTACTCTTACTGCTCATCAAGCCAGTTCACAGTAAAAACTATTGTGGTTATTTATCTCTTTCATCTTTAAACAGTAGTTCTCACAGAGGAGTGTTCTAAATACAAGTTTGCTTACTGTGTTTTATAACGGGGAGGAGATGGTGATGGTTTACAAAACTGAGGTGAAGCCCGAGTTTTACCGGGCTGTGATTGAGTTCTGTCTCTGCTGTTCACTGGGCATTCAATGTTTACTTTGAGGGAGCTTTTCAAAGACCTTGGATTTGTTAGGTGGGGTTTCCCCCCTTTCCTCTGGGACAGCTCGTGTTCCTGTGGCACTTGATGTGACAACACAACTGCGGTCACCTGTGCCTGCTCCAGCCTCAGCCTTGTCATGGAATGGCCTTTAAATGCCTGTGCTGAGGATTGGCTGCTCGGCTTTGGGCACAGCCTCGTGTTTGTGTCTGCCCGGGGCCAGGGAAGGCGCCTTTTCAATAAATGCACCAACGAGGTATTTACAAATTGCTTCTTAACGCCAAAGGTCATCTCGGCTGCGCTTGTTCTTCTCTTGTTGTTTCTCCGCTTTGAAATACTTTTCCTTTTCTCCATCCTCCTCCCACGGGGTGAAACAGGTCACTGTGTTATTTTCAGGCACTGGGATTAAAAGGTTGGTTGTTGTAGAACATTGCTGGTGTTGAACTGCTTTTGTGGCATACAGACAGGCATGTCTGGGGGGGGGGGAATTTTTCCCAAAGGAAATTGAGATTTTTCTTCCCTGTGTTATTTTAGTTGTTTTGTTTGTTGGTTTTTTTTAAATTTGAGAGATTGTCATGAACTTTTGCAATCTGGAAGACAGCTTTGGGCTGATGGTTGATAACTATCTGCAGCATCTCCTAGTCAGTAATTAAGGGTGAAGAGTTGACATCTGAGGCAGGGAAAGGTTTAGAATTCCGGTTTATAAATAAATATATGTGGCATAAATACTGTGGTTTTGTTATGTCAGA
Organism: Pitta sordida; assembly: GCA_013390025.1. Taxonomy (NCBI): domain Eukaryota; kingdom Metazoa; phylum Chordata; class Aves; order Passeriformes; family Pittidae; genus Pitta; species Pitta sordida. The sequence continues at coordinate 79,475 of WEKX01022734.1, read as the reverse complement.
GAAGTATTTTAGTGCTTCAGGAGAAAATCAGGGTAGAATTAGTTTTCTTCACAGTGGCTGGTATGGGTCTATCAAAAAAAGGCAAATTGAAGGAAGTGATTTTATGAGATGGAAGAAAAAAACCACTTGGGCTTGAGATCCCCTTCAAGACATTGTAGAAAATCACTTAAATGGATCAGATTCTTACCTTTCTGCACAATTTTTTGTGATTAAGGGCTCTTACATCAGCTGAAAAAGAGAATAATAATTCCTTTAATACATCAGTTATCAGTTGCTTTGTCTGCTCTGTGATATAAAGAGAGGTGATCTTATNTTTTTTTAAATTTGAGAGATTGTCATGAACTTTTGCAATCTGGAAGACAGCTTTGGGCTGATGGTTGATAACTATCTGCAGCATCTCCTAGTCAGTAATTAAGGGTGAAGAGTTGACATCTGAGGCAGGGAAAGGTTTAGAATTCCGGTTTATAAATATGTGGCATAAATACTGTGGTTTTGATATGTCAGAGAAGTATTTTAGTGCTTCAGGAGAAAATCAGGGTAGAATTAGTTTTCTTCACAGTGGCTGGTATGGGTCTATCAAAAAAAGGCAAATTGAAGGAAGTGATTTTATGAGATGGAAGAAAAAAACCACTTGGGCTTGAGATCCCCTTCAAGACATTGTAGAAAATCACTTAAATGGATCAGATTCTTACCTTTCTGCACAATTTTTTGTGATTAAGGGCTCTTACATCAGCTGAAAAAGAGAATAATAATTCCTTTAATACATCAGTTATCAGTTGCTTTGTCTGCTCTGTGATATAAAGAGAGGTGATCTTATTTTGAAAGTGGACTTGCAGAAACTGAATAAAGATTAGATAAAAGGAAACTCTCAAATCCTTCTGTTTCAAAGAAAGGGAAACGTGAGTGTTGTACAAAGTGTGTGGCTCTGGTGCCTGTACATGGAATTGAAATACCTGCAGGCTGTTTGTTTCCCGCCACTTGTACTTTTTTTTTCCCCTAAATTAAACTTTCATTCTATATTTTTTTTCCTCTTGAAAGATGTGCCATTTCACTTTTCCTTTTGTAGAGCTGCATTTAAGCAGCACAGGAACATATGGCAGTTCCTTCCCTGTTTACGCCGTGCACAGTTTTCCTTACGAGTGTTTGTTGCTCTTTTTCACTCCTGCCTGTCAACATCAGGGAAGCCCTGAGTGAAGAGACTGGAGGAAAAGGGAGATAAATAGGCAGCAAAAACAGCCTTACACACATTCCCTGTGATGTGCAGTGTGGGGTTAACTGGATCTGTTTGGGAGAGGGTAAATCTCTGCGGGGAAAGAACTGGGGAAAAAAACAAGTGGGAAGTTACAGATAAATGTAACTGTGCGTTATGATACTGTTTGCGTTAAACCTGATTGTGCCTGTCTTCCCTGAGTGGTGGGAATAATCAGAACTCTCAGTGCCAGTGAAACATCCTTGTTCCTGTGCAGGGGACTGGGATCCTCAGCTCACAGACCTGCCGAGGACAGTTGGTTAAAATCCCTCTTCGTCCGCAAAGTCGATCCGAGGAAAGACGCCCACTCCAACCTTTTGGCCAAAAGAGAGACCAGCAGTCTGTATAAACTCCAGTGTGAGTGGTGGTTTTGTATTTAATGTTGCCATCTCTTGACTCTGTTCCCGCCTGTCTCACGTCCTGTTGTTGTTTCAGTTCACAATGTAAAACCAGAATGTCTAGACGCCTACAACAAGCTTTGGTAAGTGTGTGTGCTATGTTTTCACATTTTAGATGCGTTGATTTGATCACAAGCTGGTCTGAAAATCGGCAGATGTCGTAATTATTTAGAGGGGAGGTGGAAAAATTCTGCTTTTTTAAGGATTTGGTATTAAATAGATTGTCTTATTCTTGGAAAGAGATGGCAAAAGTTGCTTTACTCAGGTCACCCCTCCCTTCCCTCTTGGAGACGATAATTTCCTCAACTGCAATTCAGGATGATGCCTGTTGTGAGAACTTCAGGGATATTTGTTGGAACAGCTCTTTCCCCTCCCCTTAGTGGTCTCAAAATTCCTGATCCCCGCAGGTGAAGGTGGAATGTTTGCATGTCCCACTGCAGCTGGAGGCAGAATGTGCTGAGGGGGGTTATTGGCTGCATGCAGGAAGGACAGGGAGAGATCACCTCTGAGTAAAACTACACTCCAGTGTTAAACTGAAGTCTAACTTTGAGATGTTCAAAACCCCAGGGCTGACTTTTCTCCCAGCTCGTTTATATCCTTCCCCACAAGTCTTATCTGCTCTTCCAAAAGAGTTACACAAACCCTTGGACAGGCTCTGTGCATTGGGGTGATTTCCTCCAAAGGAGGAAATTCTGTTCTGTTACAGGTTTTCCAGAAAGGTAAAGCTTTATAAAATGGATAAATTAATCACGTTTTTAACTTGCTACTTTAAGGGTGAAACTGCAGAATTATTAGTCCTCTTCTGCCCACACCATCAACCCTCTGGAGCCAGAACAGCTGCCTTTAAAGAGTTTTATGTTTAAATTTGGAGATGCAGTGAGCCTCGCACTCAGCAGGGCTTTCTCGCTGGCAGTGGCCAACCTGTCAGTGAAATAAAACATTCCCAGTTTTATTTAACACTACTGCAACCAGTTTTGAAGTGTGGTGTATTGGTGAGCACCAGCTGGGCTGGAGGGAGGGCAGGAATTTCTCAGCTCCCAGTTCATGTCCTGCACTGTTACTGGTGCCTGCACACCTCTGTGCCTTCACGGGGCCGGATAACCCACAACAGTTATTCTTTCTGAACAAACACAGAAATCCACTAGAATAACATCCAACCAAGGTATTTTCAGATAATTTTTGTGTTTGTTTAACATAAATACACACCCAGTGAAGGACAATTAGCATTTAGCCTGCTTTCTGTTTAAAAGCTTAATATAGATGTGTCCAGTTCTGCAGAACAGGGAACCCCTTCTCTGCATTATTTCATGAGCTGCCTCAATGTTGAGTGAAAGCAGAGTTTTCTATTTGAGAGAAAGAAACTGCTGACAGCAGTCAGATGAAATGTGTGATTAGATTTATTCTTTCCAAAGCAAATTTAAGTATTTTAGGAAAGGAGAAAGTTCAAATGGAGTAATAAACAAAGCTAAGCCTCCTTGAACTTTCTCTCCCTAAATTAAAGACAAGCAGGTTAATTCTCTATCAAATCATAATAAGGGTTAGTCATCATCTATTAATAAAGAAATAATATCATGAAGACAACTATGAGAGTACTTTGTGAGTCACTGTGGTTAAAGATCCCTCCTGAAGAACGAGGGGCAGTTATTTTTAAGAAGGAAAAAGATGATGTTCCTGAGGGATTTGGTGGATCTTTTTTTCCTATGAATTGCAAGAATATATTGTAGGGTTATGTAATAATTTGCCATTCCTGCTTAAAGCTGCCTTTCTAGGATCTGATTATGCTCTGCAAAATGAACTGATGGCCAAACATCCTTGGAAATGTCCTTGGAGAGTCATTTTATCATCTTATTTACTCTGTGTAGTGAGAAATCCTTGAAATACAAATTGGTAATGAGATTTGTTCAAGGTTGTCTGCAAAGTCAGTGGCAGAATCAAGAGGAAAACTCATATCTAATGACTCCCAGCCCCAGAGCAGCCTCCTTTTTATTATTTGATACTGTGCAGAGACTCTGCCCATGAGCCAAACTGAGTAAGAAGGGTAATTATTCAGAGAAAAAAGTAAAAAAGAAGTACAAGCAGAGTAATTGACTTATTCACCAAAGCACAGAGCAGTGAAGGCTGTCTGGGCTGAGTCAGCCATCAGTAAAACATAATTTCCTTATGCTAATGTAGGCCAGCTCTAAAGTTTGAAAAAATATTACAAATACTGGAAATCATGAAACAGAAATTTAGTGCTGGAGGTGTTTTAAAGGCAGTTTCACTGGATGCATTAGGGGGTTAAGATTAAGACCACTTTCTGAAATGGTAGAAGGCAATAAGGCTGTGAGTAACAGCCATCATTTCATCTATCAAAATACTAATTTTTATTCATTCATCTCAGCAATTAATAGCCTTGTCATTGGTACAGAAGACTGTGCTTTCCTATTTTGGTGTATTCTCCCTCCCTCCATAAAGACAAGCCATCCCCAGGCAAATCACCCAAGTACTTCAGCTGCATTTTCTCCAAGTGGGACATCGGTACTTATTTTCCTCGTGTGTTGTTTAACCCTGTAGGTGATAGACATAATGTATTGCATCGAAAGGCTCCTCCCACGCTGTGTTTTTTGTCCCACAGCCCCATGGTAACACTTACCTGAATTTCTCATGGTGTTGTAGCCACCCTTCCCCCCCCATACGGCAGGTTTGGGTATTTCGGCTTCCTCCTCTGAAAAGTAGAGCTTGTGAATATTCATAGCCTAATGCTGAACGTGTGGTGATTTGTTATACGTATCAACTGTAGCCTCCCTGAAGGCAATGCAACCTAGTGTCTGTATTCCTTGTTTTCAAGTCAAGAGGTGCTGCCAAAGATTCATGAAGAAAAACACTACCCATGTGCACTGGTGGGGACTTGGAACACGTGGTACGGAGAGCAAGATCAGGCTGGTAGGAGATAGAAGTACAACAGAATGTAAAACCATGCAAGTGAAACGTGTGCTTGGCAGGTTTCTTCTCTTTAAATCATCTCTGTTGACAGTAAAACCTGTGGCAATGTGTTCAGCCAAGGGGGTGGTGCATCAGTTATTGACCATGTTAACATTGACGGTGCTTTTGCTTTTGTCGTGCTGAGTTTGACAGTAAAGCTTTAATTCCTAAAATTTGTCCTGCTGTGTTAATACACTTTCATGTTTTCCAGGTGGTAGATTAACAGTTTGGGGGGAAATGCTTGTAAAATGTGGTCCTTTTCGTGGGCACAGATCGTGTTCCTGAATATTTAGGGTAAAGGCAAAGGCTTGCAGAGCCAAAGTTTCTCCCTCGTTGGCCAGTATAAAAGTTTTACTCAGGCTTTCATCCTTTAATTGCTGCATCATAATGAAATGCAAATCATCCAAACCATCTGAAAAAGTCACTGCATTGTAAACAATGAACTTGGGCTGCACTGGAGAAAATTAAAAGTATTTCTGTTCATGTTCATACAAGGATACTGCCTTACTATGCAGATCGAAAACATTGGGACTAGAAATGACTGAAGAGCTGCTACAGAGGTAACTCCAAAGAGTCTAGTGCAGAGAGAAAACCTGAAAAATATCCTAGGCTCTGGGAAATGGAAGGAATGGGAAGCCACAGATACACAGAGGTTCTGTAGCTCCAGGATCAGGGGCAGTGCTTTGTAATTGAAAAAGAAACTTCTGCACACATGAACTTCCCCTGCATTCACAGCTTATTGCAGTATTGGCACTGAGCAAAGGCAAAGAAATAACAGCAGATAACCCAAACAGTGTCTGAGAGACAATTCAAGGGGAATTAAGGAGTGAAGACAGCTAAAATGGGAATTTCTCAGCCAAGTCTCAGTCGCTGCTTTTGTAAACATTTAACACAGACTGTATCTGTAATTGCATCCACAGCCTGCCCTGGAAATGTTGCTGCAACACTTGTGGCAGTGTAATAAAGCAGATTATGAGGTTTGACTTGTTCAGTGCTCATGCCCAGGCTGTGTTAGGAGTAGGTGGATCTGTCAAATTTGCCCTGGGGGTGAGGGAGCAGAAACAGGAGCACTGGATGAATCTGCTGTCACAGGGAAGTGCCTCACATTAGTCTTGTCTGCTCTCCTGGAAGAGGCACAGAACTGCTTTAGAGGAGAGAAAATAGTTCTTGGGATTCTGTGAGGTGAAATTATTGCCTCTCTGTGTTAAGTGAATTGTAACTTTCTGTGATTTATTAGATTTATTCAGATATATTACAGAGACAATGGTTTGGAAAACTCAGATGTAGATGCGTGTTCTGAAATTGTTTTTATGGGGAAAATCCTACCAAATGTAACAGTTCGAGCATGTTCAGATATATTCTGCTTTATTAATGGTTAGTTCAAAACTAACATTTGCATCATTTTTCATGTCCTACAGACAGTGTGTTGCTTTTGTGCTGGAGTAATTCACTGAACTGAAAAGTCTGCCCCTGTACTGCTCTTAGATGAAACTAGTATAAAGCATGCTTGTGGAATTAATTCATCCTCTTAAATTGAATCTTAATTTAAATAACAGTCATGCCATCACATCTTACTATCATAGCAACAGAAAGTCTGTTCAGAAACTTCCCTGTTGTCTTCAGAGTAAATCGCAGATTTTTCCAAGAGAACCCTTTTCAAAAATGAGATTATTCCATTATTCTTAAAATATTCAAATGTGCAGTGCTTTTGTTAATGAAAATCTGGTTTTAAACCTGCTACTTGATTTCTATTTTTGTATAATTCTGTAGTCTGAAGAACATTTTATACTGTGATTTTTCCACAAGGCTTAGCACTGGTCTGTGACATCCCTGACAAAGGTTCCTTTTCTCTGTTTCAGTTCATTTGTGGAGATATGAGGGAGGTTACCCAGCTCTCAATGAGGTCATGAGTAAACTTCGTCAAAATAAGGTAAAAAAGTGTTGATTTTTTTTTTTTGGTCTGGGATATTTTACTCCCAAGAGAACAAAGATCTAAACAACCTGCAGATTTGGATACCAGCTTTTACTTCAGTGTCTCATCACTTCCTGTACAGCTCCAGAAACCTCTTTGGGAAAGGATTTATTCTCCCCTTCAGAAATACTGAGTTTTAACACCTGAACACTTTATGAAACACACTTAGTGCTGTGTCAACATGGCTCTTGGAGTTTTTAAATGTGCAGGGCAATTCAGATGCCTTTACAGTTTAAAGGATTTCCCTGCACCACCATACGCTGTGCTGCTTTTTGATGTTGAAGAGTAATCCCCAGTTTGACAGGGATCCCATTCTTATTTTTCAGGAATTCACGGAGTTTCGCAAGGAACGAGGGAACATGCTCCTGTCACGCAAGAACCAGTTACTGCTGGAGTTCAGTTTCTGGAATGAACCTGTTCCCAGAGATGGGCCTAATATCTATGAATTGAGATCCTATCAACTTCGAGTAAGCTGGAATTTGTCTTTTAATTTTTGAAGCTCTTTGCTGTTGTAAAAAAAAAAATGTTCAAAGGGTGTTTGTATGATGCAGATGGAAGGAAAACAGGCCTTGTCTCAAAAATCTGGTTCTTATCAAAGCTGGTGTCTCTGAGTCGCTGCTGCTCTCCCAAGTGTGGGGTCCAAAGGGAAGGCAGGCTCTGACAAGGCACTGGTGTCTGCGGGGCTGAAAACCCTGTGGTTTGTGTGGAGGACACTTCAGGCAGATGACTAAGAGGTAACACAGTAAACAGAGTAATTAGAGATTATTCTAATGTGCTTATCACTCAAAGGAAGTGATTTTGTTAATACAGAGTGTTCTCCATGCATAAATGTTCTTGAAAGCTGTCCAAGTGTCCTGACTTTCTTCAAACTGCAGTTTTAACTTTCTGTTTCTTTGTCGTAGCCTGGAACAATGATCGAGTGGGGGAATTACTGGTAAGTGTTGCCTGAGCTGCTGAATTCTGCTGTGGGAGAGATGTGTGTTCCAAATCCCTGGAGTGGAGGGGGCTGGATGGTACCAAAGCCAGTCCCCCAGTTATTCACCTGCTGCTGGACTTGGACAACTTGTAAGACAGTTCTTTGACCCTTAATGTAACCTTTGAGGAAAGAAAAATGGAATTTTGTGCCCAGACAACACTGTGGGCTCTCTGGTTTGGCTTTTCTTCCCAGAGCCCTTTCAGTTTGCTGCAGTACAGGAGAAACCATTGATTTCCAGCACTGCTTGGGGAAGGGTGGCACTTAACTGTTCATCTTTCACAAGACCACTTTTAGTTTAAATGGACTAATTCTTGACTCTTTTCATCTTTAAAAGTCAAAGTTGCTTCTTGAAAACCTACTGAGCAGCACATTGGTGTTTCAATAGCAAGGTTAAAAGCATTTGAAACAGCTTTCTGTTGATTATATGCTTCTGATTTTTGTCTTCTCTAAAACCAGTGTAAATTTCTTTCAATTTACATTCATTATTTTGCCGTTGCAGTGGTTGGTAGTTAAACAATTTGCAATATTTTCAATTATTTTGAAAAAGATGAGGGCTTAAATTTTCAGATGTCATTGATACAATTTTTTTCAATTCCACTAATTTGAATAAATCGAATTTAGAATATAAATGTGTCTATTCTGGTAGCCAGTCTCTTTTATAAGATGCAGCAGATTTATAGAGAAATATTGGTCTTATTTATACAACTTATTTGTTCAGAGCTGTATGTGAATAAAATGTTGTATTCCACTCTGTGGAAATCCCAATCTGTGCAAAATGAATGTGGCAAAAATTTTATGATTGAAACTCAAGGAGTTTAGTTTTAGAAGAACCTGCTGTAAGGAGGCCACTGTACCCTGTTCCAGCAATTGTATCTATACTGACTCTAATGTTGAAAATGATTCATGCACAGTCTACTGACATTTCCATGCATTCTAACAAGATGTGTGTATCTTCATTACTTGGTGCTGAAAATAAATATATTCACATTTTTTTCCTCATTTTTAATTGAAGTGTGCTGCAAATTCTGTTTAACATTTAGTTTTCTTCTTCCTTTCAGTTACCACTTCTCTCCTGCCCAGACCTGCTGGTTCTAATGTCTGCTCTGCTCTTCCCCAGGGCTCGTGCAATTCGTTTCCGACAGGACAGTAACGAGGCAGTTGGAGGGTTTTTCTCCCAAATTGGGCAGCTCTACATGGTTCATCACCTCTGGGGTAAATTCCTCCTCTCTGCTTTTCTCTGAGTCAGCCCCTCACAGACCATTGGCTTGCCCCAGGAGACAAAGCTTTTACCAAAGGCAAAGCAATCTCTCAGAAGGGGCTTTGGTTTGTTTTGCATCAACACTGTCGAGTTTCTTAATTTTTGTGTAGGTAACTTTAACAAGCAAGGAAAAGTGAACATTTCCTGGGTTTTTATGTTTCCATCAACAGTTTCTCATGTCCCTTTCTTACTAGGAGCTACTGGTTTGCTCTCAGGACCATAACCATGACACACCACGTCCTGCCATCCCCATTCACGCTGAAATCAGGTTTTTACAGTTTAATTTCAAGCATCACATATACCACACCTGCAAAAAGGAAAGCCAAGCATTTATTTACATTCCTGCATCAAGGTTTCTCTTTGCATTCACCTCCACAAACACTTAGCTGTTTTCACATGTTAGGATTGATTCAGCTTGAAACTCAGTCTCATTTATGCTAGAAAATCTGCAGTTATTATGTTCATATCTCAACAATTCAGAATATTCAATTCCAGTGAATATTATGTGAGAGTATTATATTAGAACTCTGACAGCACTCATATGGAACTGTACTCTTGCGTTATTTGTCTTACCTGTGTCTGAGACATTCCCTCTCTTCCCCACTTGTGTTTGCCTTGGTTTGGGAGCTTCTCCTTTTCACGAGAACTTCTGACTTCTCCTTCCCCATATTTGCAGGCTCCTGATCACTCCCTGGAGTAGTTTTAATGGAGCTCTCCTTGTGCAGTAGGAAAAGGAGTCACTTCTAAAGCTTTGTGCTTGTTTTCCCTCCCCAGCCTACAAAGATCTGCAGACCAGAGAAGATATAAGGAACGCAGCGTGGCACAAACCCGGCTGGGATGAGCTCGTCTATTACACAGGTAACCCATTAACCGCCCTGGAATGCTGCAGGCAGACTTTGGGTTGTGCCATCACTTCTGTCCCTCAGCACATCCCACCATGAGAAAACATTTTGTATCTCAGGGTGGGAGTGTGTGTGTCTGTGTCAGTTCTTCTGCTCCAAGGGAAAGGAGGGACATTGCACTGAGCTGTAAAGTGAATTTTGCTGATGATTTGACAAACTTGGAAAAGCACTAAAAAATTACTACATTAACAGTAAATTTTTATGCAAGCACGCCTGTAGAAGAGCCGATGTGTGTAAATACTTGTGCCCAAAAATTTAGGGAGCCAAAAGTAAAATTTATATTAAATTATTACCTCTGTGATTCCATGAAATACAGGAGTGTTGTTAAATGCATTCCTTGGAAAAGGGAATTTAGACTTTGGAACCAGAAGGCAGGAGATCTTCAAGATCAAAGGAAGCTTTCATAACAAAACTCCCAAAAGTATGCCAAGCATGTCAGTTTGGGTTCCACAGGATACATTTCAGAGGGAGTATGGCAGAAAAATGTAAGAGAACTTCCACTGTGGTGAGAAGGAATAGAAGTATTTGCCTTCAGAGGAGCAGGGGTTGCATTAAAATCACTTGTTCTCAAAACTGCAGTGCTGCACTACAGGGATGGTGGTGTCACTGATAACTTGGCTTAGCAGAGTAGTTTGAAGATGACAAAAGCTGTTCAGATTGAATGTGCTGAACTGCTCGTGTTCTGTTAGTGAAATTAAACCGTCTCTTTTTTTTCAGTGCCCCTTATTCAGGAAATGGAGTCCAGAATCATGATACCATTGAAGATTTCTCCACTTCAGTAAAGCCACTGATTCCCTTGTGCCTACATAGATAAAGTGACAAGTATTTGTCTTAATTTATGGTATACACTGTATATCATAGTCTGAAATATAAAAGTACTGTATCGAGCTTATAAAAGAGACCTCTTTTCTTCAGAACCCATGACCTTTTGCTCTAAGGATTGTACCAAGGAGGGTGGGGAAAAGTGCAGGACTGTAATTAAAAAGGTGGTTAATTGAAAACAAGTCCAAAGACGTGAGTTCTCTCTGAGACAGCTCCCCAGGTAAGCTGTGGCCTACAATATTTAATATCTCCTGCCACACAGGCACTGCCCAGAGTTCAGTGACAGCTGCAAAGCAGAGCATTGTCACTGTTGTGGCCTTTTTGTAGCATTTTAGTGACTGCAGGTTTTAAAACCAAACGTGGGAGATCTGAAATGAGAAGCTTTGAAGCCCTCGGGGAGCTCTGAGCTACACCTGGCTGTTGGAGCAGGCCTGGAATCAGTAGCTCTGGATTTATAAATGAGCAGCCCTTAATTGGGGATAACACTGTGTCAGGTGATGGCTCATGGACAGAGAGCAGGGCATTCTGTGGCAAGGACTCTGAAACCTGCAGAAATTCCTGGCACAAAGTGAATTCTCTGAAGTGTGGCCCATGGTTTTTCCAAGAAATACTGCCAAGACAACGGTTGTCTGAACCCTCTGCAGGGAGTCAGTTCAGCTAAATACATTTCTCTCTACGAACAGCTCAGAAATCTGGGAAAAGGGGTTTAATTTAATAAGCAATTGTGACTTCAGACATATGCTTGGCGGGGTGTTTTCACTCCCTGTGCAGTAGGTACTCCTGGGTTGGTGTGTGAAACTGGCGCATGTCGAGTCGGGATTGGCATTTCAGTGTCCCATGGTGTCCAGTTCTCTTTTGGTTTCACTTTTTAGACTAGAATGTATCAACACTTTTTTGGTGTCTGCAATGATGTGAACATGTTGTGAGTGAAAATAATATCCTTCTCGAATTTCAAGTGGCTACAAGAATCAGTGTAACATACTGAATGTACAAATCAGTTACTGAATGTCCAGTTTGTACATTTCAAGAGGTTTTCAGGAAGAACATATCAGTCAATAAAATCCTTTTAATTTTCACCTTTTGCTGGCACCTCATATGTATTGCACCACCTGTGTCTTCTCTCCTCTTGCAGTGTTTATTATGGAAAATTTGAATAACTGCATGCAATGTTTCACCTCAGTTTGCCAGTATCACTTCTCTGGGTCAGGGACAGCATTTCCCAGTATTCTTTCCTTCTCCAAAATGAATTTAACACTCTCTCCAGCACATCCCATTTTGCTGAGCAGTCTAGAGGTCATAAGTGCTGTGGGAATAAATACAAAATACTCTTCCTTTTGGTTTTTATCCACAAATTATGCTTCATTTTCCAGGTATGCTTTCATTTTTTTCTACTCCCATGAAATTCTTTGTATTCGTGCCTTTGCTTGAATTTCATCTTGAACAAAGTCAATATTTGATCTGGTTCTTGGCTGTTTTCGTATTTTCCTCCTGTTGCCAACTGATTATGGGATTTTACTGAGTAAAATTCTGTACTAGGTCAGCTTAAACTTCTCAGCTTGACTCGCTCAGTGGGCCAAGATCATCATTTGAGCTGATCCTGCTCACACCTCAGCCCCCAGCAGAGCTCTTGTCTGGGGCTGTCATTTTTCCAGACTTTTGGGGCTCCTGTTTAGCTGCAAAAGGAAACAAGGGGTGACAACATCAGCTTGCATTCCTTGTTATTTCTCCCAGCATCCTCCCATGTTTCTTGTTCCTTTGCTTTTTTCCTTTGATGAGCCATCCTTCAGCTTTTCTTGGAGCAGTTCTGCTGCAGTTCAGAGCTGAAGTCATTCTCCAGAGACTGGAAAATGGGGGCCAATGCCTGGAAGGGTCCCTGGTAACTACCAATTCTTGTTCCACTGTACTGAAGACACAATTAGAACTTGGGTTTAGTTGTCCTGTGCTCTTCTTGGAGAAGAATGCAAACTGTCCCTTTTGGAGTTTGAATTTATCCTTTAAAGCAATTGTGCCTCACTGAATAATCCCATTAGAAGGCTTTATTTGAAGGGATGTACCTTGTGGTCAGGAGACCCACCTGAGGACCTGCTCTTACTCGCCTGACTGTGCTGCTCTGCAGACTTTGCCCCGCTGTGGTGGGATGTGTTCAGGCAAATCAGTAGCTTGGCTGTAACATTGGAACTTCCCTCACACCACTTTATTCCCTCCTGGTTTTTTCCACTATTCTACAGACAAAAAGAGCTCAGCCACTCGCTGAGCTCAGTAATCCCTCTCTTACCTCCTGGGCTAGAGGTCAGCCTTGATATTTGCTCAGTGGAAGGGGAGTGGTATTTTTTTTTTTCCAAACCAGTCAGACCTAAAGAGCTGTTGTGAAATCCCTGGCACAGCACCACGTTTCCATAGTGCTCCCACTGGCACAAGATCCTGCTGTGAATGTTAACGTCCCTGTGGCTCCTGCCTGGGGCAGTGGGGAAGTGCCTGTGGGGCATGGCACAGTGTCTGTGGGATCAGGGCCTGGAGCTTGAGCTCATCAGATCCATGTTAGATTTATTTTATTTTTTTTAATGGCCTTTTAGTTCAGTAGCAAGCGCAGCAAACAAACATTTCTGGTTCATAATTCGGGTTGCAGAGGGGCACCATGGGAGCAGAAGTACTTTATAGTTGCTCTGCTCATGCAGTCTTGACTAAACAAAAGCAGGATTGTACAGGAGCTGCCCTTGGAGCTGGCTGAGACTCTTCTCAGGAAGAATTTAAAAGAGCCCATCTTTAATACTCCCACAAGTTCTGGTGAGCAGTGCCAGCCATTGTCTGCCTTGGCTTTTGTGAAGTTTTCTAAACTCTCTACGCTTAGTGTGGCTCTTACATGTCTGCTTTCTCTAAAAAGCCATCAGAGGTTTGTTTCTGGATTTTTTTCTTTTAATAATTAATAATTCTTCTACTTCTCAAATACTTTAAGTGCTGTTGTAGCTTTAGGTAATTATTGCCTCCTTTTTTCTTTTTGCCAAAAATATTTGACGGCATTGCTGAGAGCTCCCATCCACTGGGGCTTTGTTAATTCCTTTTCCCCCACATCCTCCCCAGAGGTGTCACAGAATGAACAGAACCAGTATTTGTTTTGTTGTTGACGCTTTAACAATTGAGCAGGAGCTGCCTCATGGCACCTTGATTTAATTGTATTAAACTAAGGAAATCTAGTGCTAAATGTGACAACCTGTGGTTATTAGACAATGTGAGGTTTTGGAAGGCAGGGGCATCACTTGTTTCTATTCAATCTAGAAATATGTGGAGGGATGAAAGAGAATTGCCACGCTCAGACTCATCTTCAGCTTCCAGAAAAAGGCTGGGACTCTTGGTAAGTACTCAGAAGATAAAAGCCTGCAGAGATTTGTTTTTCCAGCACAAATCACATCATCTCTACCCATCTTTCTCCTGTGATGGTATTACGGGGATGGAAGGAAGTGGAAGATGTGACATGTATTTGAACATTAGTAAAGCTTTTCACATTACCACAGGTGAGGTTCTTACAAGTCAGGGAAATAAAAGTCCCGTGATGCGTCAGCAAAGCTGGTTAAAAAGACACTCAGAATTCTGAATTTCAGGAGCTGCTGACAACAAGGCAGCATTTACTGAGTGTGTTCTCTTGGATCAGACACTGCAGGCACAAAAGAGATCCTTAAGTAACTGGGGTTCCTTAGTGAAGCTCAGAGAAGTACTTAGAGCAGGTCACACTCATTTCCAGCACAGTTTAGGGGTGGTTAATCCACATCTGAGGCAGGAGAAGAGAAGTTTCACAGAATTTTCTTAATCAGTAGACCACTTTTTTAAAGGTTGATGAATTAGCTTCCACCCAGTCTATAACTGATGGGGGTGGATGGTTAATACAACAGGTAAGCAAACAGTGTGACCATTTTACAAAATCACCATTTTGGAGTTTACTCTGGAGTATTTTAATGAAATTTGGGAACCACTATGCCACTTGCCTTAAAATATGAGCACAAGAAACGTGTTGCCTTTATCTCAGCTCTGCATGCAGCTCATGTCTTTCTGACAGGGTGATGACCAGTGGAGGCACAGATGACACCTCAGGTTCTTCTGGAGCCATATTTTACTGAAATCATGTACCCAGTAGTGTTCCCTGCCTGTCTGTTCACTGACTAGCCAGGGTTTGAGGTTCTGTGCAGTGAAAAGTACTTGCCATACTGTTTACCTTTTAGATTATTGTTTCTTCCTGTTTTTACTGATTAGGCAAAGTTCTTGTTTGTGGGCCCCTTCTTTTGCCACATAAGTAGAGGTATTAATGATTCTGAACCAACAGATTTGCAGAAATGGCCAGAAGCCAATCCATTAAGGTATTTTTAACTTCTTATTTTCTACCTTTGGTCTTTACATGTGAGTGAATAATCAGCTGACTCTTTCCACCATGGAGAAGATGTTCAACACATCATTTTCATTACAACATACTTGAAAGGTGCCATTTGCCACACAAGTTTTCAGGCCAGAGGTGAAGGTACCCAACACCCAGAGTCATTAAAAAACCCAGCACACAACTCTGCAAACAAATATTATGTTTAATTGCATTGTATAATGGATTTACAGGTGTTAAATAGATTATTTGACTGTATAATTTATCGTTCTTCCAGCTCCTTTAGCAACTCGTCAAAGTGAGTGATGTACCATTTTGCTTTCTCCTTTACTTGATTTCTGATTACATTTCCTCCAAATCCAATGAAGCAGTCCTGGCAAAACAGAAAGAATGGGCACATTGATTATTGCAGGCCCAGGGAAGGAATGGAGCTTCTCAGCAACGCAGTTTACTTTTAAAATTGGATTTTAAAATTATAGCGTTCCCCCCTGCCTCTGCCCCTGTTTTACGTTGCATATTCATCTTTCAGATTTATTAACAAGGACTTCATTAACTATTAATTCTGCAGCACTTTGATTATTAGTTTTGTTCCCATGGGACGTTGTCTCAGTAATTTCAGGAGTGTTCAGATCTGAGAATTTACTGAAAATCTGATGGAAATGTGATGCAATTCTATTCAAGAACAAGTAAACATTGGAACCTGCATGAGCATCCCACAATTGTCCCTCTTCTGTTTATCTTACCTCTGTTTACCCCGTTTGAAAGATACCAAAAGCAAACATTAACCCCCTCTTCAATCATTAACCAGGAACAATCATCATTTCTACATCTCAGAAAACCATCTGCAGTGAAAGTGCAGGACTTAAAATTTCCACTGCAGCTTTTTTTTGCCTGGAGGTGGGAAGCATTGAGCAAATACTGAGGTGCTTTGGTCTCAGGTTTAACAGGGAGGGAGCAGCTGTCCCTCAGCGTGGCTCAGGAGGGCTATTGGGGTACATTTTTGTGGGTAAAAGTGTTAAAGGAAAGATGGAATTGAGATAATTTATAAAAGTTGTGCTTCTCTTCATTTATTTTTTGCCCTGTCAGAGCTGCTTCTGCAAAGGTTTTATCACTGTACAGAGATGAACCCTCTTGCTAGGCCACATCAGGTAAATGTGCACCAGATCTGTGCCAGACCTTCACACCAAACCCCCTTAATCAATCCCTGAAGTCCTGTAAAGAATCCAAACCTCATTTTTTCTTCCCGCTCTCCTCCCCAAGGATTTGCTCATACGGAATTCAGAATTTCTGGTACTTACACCAGGGGGACAGGCTTCCATGTCTGTGGCTCCATCTCCAATCATAACTACTTTCTTAAACTGGAACTGTTGTTTCAGATGAGCAATAACCTTTCCTTTTCCCCCTGATTCAGCTGTTGGTTGTGTTTCATCAAATCCTGCGTATTCTCCTAGAAAACGGTGGAAGGACAAGTTGGACACAGAAAAAATTTTCTCCTAAAGGAAGCAAGATCTACAGCTGTGGTCTTTACATCAGAAAATAGCTAATTGCATGCAGTCTGTAAACCTCACAGTATCAGCATTCCAAAAAAAAAATATTGGAAGGTAAGTGTAAAAACCTGAGGGAGGGTACTGTCAGAGCTGAATGCTACGAGAAAAATAGAAACCCTGCCTGGGTAGTGCTACAAATCCATTTCCAGGCACCGTGGTTCAGTCATTCTGGTGTAAACCTTTCAAAAGCAGCATCCAGGAGGATGTATAGACAGTGTAGGAAACACTGAGTAAGGAACAACCTGTCTAACCAGAGCCCTGCTGCCCACACCAGCTTAAAGTCCAGAGCAGCTCTGCTCCAGAACCTCCTATGTCCCCCAGAGTCACTGAAAGGGGAGTTTGTGAGATCAGGTTACTGTGATGAACTCTCTTGAAGGTGCAAGAGAAAATGAAACCCTGCTGTCAGCAACTGTAAAATGTTTTACCTTTGGCACAGCTCGCAATTAAAAAGTAACTGCAGCTCTAGTTCATATGTAGAACATGACCTGAACTTTTGGTAAGGTCTTGTAGTTTTCCTACTTGGAGTTGGCTGGATCGGTAACAGTGTGTAGGCAGGACAGTGTCCAACAGCTGGAGCCTAAAAAGTGCCATTAATTGGCAGAGAAAAGAGACTTGGTGGGATTCTCACCATTAAAGTAGAACTTGAGTCTGTTGGCGAAGACGTTTGCTGTTGGAATGTTGAGCTGCAGGGCCACGTGTTCCACAATGCTCTGAAACCCCCCCGAGACCAAGAAGACCTGAACCCCTCGTTGGTGGAGTCTGCTCACCAGCTCCCTGAGAAGAGAGAAAAGTTAAAACACGACCTTCCTAAAGGAGGCTGCCTGTGCTCTGAGTTAATTCCAGTAGTTTGGATCTGTGCTGCTTTCCAGCTCCATCCATCGCTGCTGGCAACAGCTTCTCCTTTCTCTTGCAAGTTTGTGCACATGAAAGAGTTGGACAAAACCGTCATTTTTAGAGATAAACAGGTATTTTATTCCTCAAAAACAAGCACTCCCTAGGAATGTTTTCTTTACACTTTCATACTGATAACATTAGTTCCCTTGAACAAGTGAGAGCAGATACAGTTCAGATTTTCTTTTCTGAACTGATATAAAAAGCCAGCAAGGAAATGAATCTGTAATGCAGAGAAAAGGAAGGAATGTGGGGGAGATAAAGCCACTGCTCCAAAATACAGAAATGGCATGAAAAGTGCAAATGCTTTCTAACTCAGAGCTGGTTCCCCAGACATCGATGCCATCTTTGGAACAGGGCACCAACTACAGCAAAGGAACCAAAAGAGAAGTTTGTGGGACTGGAAGTGTCAGTGGGACTGGAAAGCAGTTAAGAGTTTTAGGGATTTGGCTGTGGAAGCAGGAAGATCAGCCTGCAGCAATGCTGAGCAGGGGAAGTGGTAGCAGGAACAGCAGAAAGGCTGAAGACTGAAAAGCAAAGTGAAGCCTTAAAGCAGGCTAAACAGAAAGGGAGAAAGAAAGGGAAGGACTGAAAAGAAGGAAGAAAAGGAAGGAATGAAAGGGAAAATCACATGATTCTAAACAAGGAAACAATGTTCTCTTTGTAGTTGTGTCTAGCTCTGTCTTCTACAGAAAAAGTTGGGCATGTGCATTTCAAGGAGAAAATACAAGTACAGAATACTCCAAAATTCCTGTTATGTGCTAAAATATTTTAGATTTGGAACTATGGAACTATTTTGTAGTAAAGATGTTATTTTCAATTGTCTGAAACAATTTGAATAGGGAATAAAACCCCAGACATTTTCAATTTAAATAATTAATGTTCATTCCAAGCCTAAAGATGAATTAATGAATACACACATATATATGTGTATTTGCTAAATGAGCTTTTTAATACTTTCATAGGGACTTCAGGACAGAATGGGTGGCTCTGAGCAATGGATCCCCTAGGCTGAGTCAGGGGTGGGACCACACACAGGAGTGTAAGAGGTAACAAAGCTGTGGAACAGACCAGCCACTAGTGTATTCTGGGTATTAGATCTCCCAATTCCATCACCCATGAAAGACCAGATGTGACTGAACGGATTATTTTCCATGCCCATTTAATCTTTAAGCCAGGATTTGAACTTGCCAGCCAGAATGCCAGTTAATATCTAAGACTGTTTTCTTTTTCCATGGGTGCTTAACCACTTGACCTGGACTCAGGCCACGACAAGCTCCTGATGGAAGCTTGGCACACAACCAGCATGGAGATGGAGCAGGAAGGCAATCCAAACCAGCATCACTGGTGGCACAGTTTGTTTATGCCATGTGCTTCCTGAAAACCTCCTTTTAAACCATTTGAAATTCTTCTTACCTGATCCCTGGCGTGAGCTCAGGTGGGTTGTCAGATATTAATTTCTGCACTTGTTCGTAGGAGGGACGTATGAGGCCGAGTCGTGCCGTTAAAGCTGCTTTGAATGTCACGGTGCCACCCATGGCTCTGCGGGTCCTGAATTGGGATCCAGAAAATCAGATCAGTGACTCTGAACAAGCAGAGGCTTCTCCCAAGAACAGTTAAACAAAGAGTGACAAGGAACCAGGTAAGGGACAATAGTTGTAAGTTATAACCAAACCCATGTAGTCGAGGAGGAGGCTGGGGACACTGGAAAGACTGGTGGCATCCACTGTTAGATCTCCATGGACTGGGGAACCAGTGAGCCAAAGGGAAATGGCTTCATTCCCTCTGTGAGTGCTACGAGCCACTGGGACCAGTATTCCTGACCTGCAGCTCGAGTGCCCTTCTCTGAACTTAACAGAACCTTTGGTACAAGTTTCAATGGAAACATCAGCCTCAGAGAAAGGTTAGGGAGAGCTGTCCTCTCTCCTCCATCTCATAATAAGGTTTGCTAGTGCTTAGCTGAGTTTAATGATGATCTCAGTCTACCAAAATTTACATTGTCCGTATAGTTTTGTCAGGTGACTTCACAACTCCAAAGCCAGTTGCTTCGCTACACGTTAATTCCACTTATTATTCCCCCAAACCCTTTCTAAACTGTAAGAAGCTACAACAGAGCCGAATGAATCCCTGTTGTAAATTCAGTCACAGGTTATCCTTTTCCATGCTTATTTTTAAATAAATTTTTACTAATTAAGCAGCAGCCGTACGTACATCTCTGCGACAGCATCACCAACGCCGCAGAACTTGGCGAGCTCGTCGATTCCCTCTTCCCTGATGACTGTGCTGTCCACGTCAAAGCACACGGCGTCGGCGCTCCGGAAGATCTCCTTCATCTCCATGAGGGACGCCATCCTTTTAGGAGCCTTCTTGCTGTAAGGGGACAAGATAAAGTCTTTCTCTGAGTGACAGAACTGCACGGTTTCCTGAGCCATTGGTGCGGCTGGTCTGATCCGTGTGAGAAGGGACGAGCACAGCCTGGTCGCCAGCTTTTATTCCAGAGGGAGCGGAGGTGGGGGGTCTGGCTCAGCTGCTGATTTGCTCCCTCTTGTTGCTGCCTGCTGATGTCCAGCTTGCGTTACAGGTGGGCCGTGGGGCCTTGGTCAGCTGCTGATTTGCTCTCTGCTGGCTCGGCCCATTGATGTTCACATGGGGTTCAAGGCTGTAATACTTGGCATGTGCTGAACCATCAGGCTGCCAACCCACAGGATGTGTGGGACTCGCGGTCCTCTGTGTCATCTTGCCCTCACTGCTCAGATGGGTCCTGATTTCTCCTCTGACACAGATTAGTAACTCCAGGACACCCAGCCCTTAAGAGTTTGCTTGATTGCAGCAGATATAACTATCTTAAAGCCATCAGTGAGTGGTTATGCCTAAATCATGAAGATTTAGATCCTTCTCTATGTCCTCATTAATAAATACTTTTGTCATCTATGAATGCATAAAAGATTGGGCCATTAGCACTGGGGATTAGTCTTACAAAATCCATTCAATCTTTGAGAACCCCACTCAACCCATTAAGACATCACATTTTCCATAACAATGCCTGACAAAAGTTTATTCTATTCCCTTTTATATCTGTCCACTTAAATATGTTGAGCACTTCTGCAGGTCAGAAGCTCAAGGTGTTAAATATCTTCTTACTCATCTTGTGCTTCCTCCTTTCGTAGGGGAATTAATTCAGTGAGAACCTTACTACTTATTAATCTGTACATTTGGACACAAACAACAGCTTCCCATCTATCCCACTTCCCGAATTTTTGCTTGTTCTAATTTTTTAGACATCTCCTGGGACATGTCTTTGGGTAGCAGGTTCTCTCTTATTCTGGGATAGGGGAAGAATACCATCAAACAGCACATTCTTAAGAATTATGGATATCTTTATACACCTTCATCTCTCACTAAGCTAATTTATTGTTCCCTTATAGATCATGTGAATTTTAAAGGCGAGAGATCTTATATACACAAATTCCCATTTATCCTTTGCTGAGTTTGGGCAAAATTTGCACCGCCAGATACAAAAGACCACATGGGGGTTTTTTTCATCTTTTCCATAAAAAATGCACTGGACATACAAGAAATACAGTCACATGCCATCAGCACAGCACACAAAAGAAACTTCTCTCTCTTTAGTGGCCACTTCCCTCTGAGAGAGACCAGTTCTGAGGTAAGACTTGGCAGGGGGTGGGCAGGTGCCACGTGAATTCCACGTTTATCGTGCGTTAGCCTTGACTTGACATTGGCTCCAGAGCCCTGTGTTTTCAGTGAAATGCTGTGATTTTCCAAGCAGCAAGGTTTGATTTCAGGGCTGGCATCACTGTGGCGTGACATTGGCGTCACAGTGTTCCAGCTCTGATCCCTTATTATGCAAAGCCATCCTGTTGCCTCATGCTCACCTGGGGCTGCACTGCAACTCTGGCACACCGTGATGCAATGTCACCCCACGGGGCCACTGCTCTTCGTTGGGGTTTCTTAGTGAGAACCTGGAATACATTTCTGGGTATGTGCCTTCAAAATTTTCATTTCTCTCAGAAAAACGTTATCGCTATAAACACACATTGGAAGCAGGAGGGAAGAGACTTGACCTTTTCCTTCCCTCTGCTATCCACATTTCCCATACTCCTTTTCCTTCTACATGTTCCTCACAATGATGAGACCATCTCTGTGATGGACTTTGCACTTTGATGGACAAATACAGCAGTGAGAGGAAGAATTATGGATACCAGCTGTGGAGCCATGGTTGGAATTAACCCTTCCCTCTCTTTGCTCCATGCAATAATTCTTTCAAAATAGCTTCAAACTGTGGTTTGTAATCCCTAAAAATGACAAGTTGGAAGGGAAGAATTGGGTTTTGAAATGCAGATTTCAATGCAGATGATTTCGTCAGTGTTTCTTCAGAGCAAAAAGAACTGAAGCTGTGGGAAACCTTTCTATGGGCAAATCTCTATCTCCCGTGGTAAAGGAACAGCAATGTTTTATTCCAGAGTGGTGCAGGCCTCTGCAGTTGGCAGAGATTAATTACTCTGCAATACAGGGCATCTGATTGCTTAAATGTGTCAATGTTTTAATGAGATGGTAAGAAAAAAGAAATCCCCACAAATCCTGAGTCCTGTCTCCACATGAAAAACAGGAGTAGAGAATATCTGATCTTCCTGCCCTTGAATTTCAAACAGGTAATCTATTCCTAGCCTATTATTTACATGCTGGAAAAGCATCCAAGCAGCAACATTTCAACAGATCTGATAAATATTGAGAGGGAAAGCTGGAAAGAAGAAAATTCACAGGAGAAAATTCACAGAATATTCTGAGTTGGAAGGGACCCACAAGGATCATCAAGTCCGAATCTGGGGAAGAGAAGAAACAGCTGGCAAAGAAGTGATTAGAGAAGACAGAAGAGTGACACAGGGAGGGAGGTAAGGTGAAACTTGAGGTAAAGATGGAGATAAAGGAAATCACAAGGGAAAAGTGGAATTCCCATGGGATCTCCTTGCCTCCAGACTATCAAGTACTTCTTTCGTTCAGGGAAAAAAAAAAAAAAAAGGAATAATCTCTTTCATAATAGGTAGGGTGGAGTCATAGAAGCAAACACAGGAGTTATGTAAAACCACATGTCAAAGGAAAACAAGTGACATCCCGTTTTGCTGTCCCTTCAAAGAAGTGCACTTGCCTCACTGAGGAAAATGAAACAACCTCAGTGCCTCTGTGTAATGTAAATGGATCAGAACTGCAGGTGTTTGGGGCTGGAGTATTTCAATGAGATCTTGACAAGATCTCAAAATCCTCATTGTGCCTAGACCTCACTTGTTATCATATTCCAGCTTTCAGAAGTGCTGCCATGCTACTGCTCTGCATCATGTTCACATTTATTGCTGTGGGAAAAAAAAAAAATTAAGTGCATCTTCGTGAAGTATTACCCAGCACTCAGGAATATCCTTGCTTGCAAACAATTCCTGGGGCTTCTGATCCACTTTCCCATTTAATATTGCATTGAACACACAGTGGCAATAACAGAAGTTCAACCACATCAAACTGTTTCTGTTGCATTGAAGGGAAACTGCATCTTAAAACAAGGGATTTAGAGAAAATAGTTATTGAAACTTTGGGGGGGACTTTTTCCCACTACAGGAGTGTCCTGCATTTAAGAATATTCCCAGAGGTGTTTCCACAGTATTAGTTGAAACAAACCACTTAATCCTCATTGTTTCTAGTCCTGTGTCTGTAAAATGGGAATAAGACAGTGACATCTTTTCTGTGCTGAGGCAATTCTCAGAATTAGCAGTGTTTTAAGAGCTTTGGAGAAAAGGCGATACATTTAAGCAGATTTATTCGATTTAAGCAAATCATGCCTATTATGTATATCCCTGCAGGTTTTAAAAGTTCAACCCATCCATCCATAACTATGACTCCCTGTGGTTTTCAGGGTGAGAATAGGAAGATTCAGTCCGTAAGTTCACTAAGTTTCACTAAGCTGTCTGCAGCTGTTACCTGCGCTGCAGTGCCTCACAGTGAACTCGCTTAAGCGCCTCGGAAAAAAGTGGCTGAAAAGAGGTGGCAGGGACCTGCCGGATGCTGACAGACACGTCCCAACTCTCCAATCCCCTCTCGCCCGTCCTGACAAAATGCTGGTGCTCCCCCCGTGCACGATTGCATCATTCATTCATGCTGCTGTTATAAAACAAGGCAGCACGCTGCCGCCGAGCCTCGCCGGCCACGGCCCCGCCACAAGATACTTCTCTTTTTCTACGCTAAAAAAAAAACCAAACCCACATGGTGCTGTGGATCTGAGAAGCAAAACCAACCCCTTGCGAGCTGAGAGAAAAGATCCCAGGGACTTACAGTATTGAACTGGCCGTGGCTGCTGCTGCTGCAAACAAACCTCTTGGCCGCCCGGGACAAGGAGGGATCAGCTGAGACCTTCAGTCACACAGACACGGCACGGGCTGCGCTGGACCGGAGCCGCATTTTGTCGATCACGCTCTGATAATGTGCTGAGTAAGGCAGGCCGGGTGGTTTGTTTGGAATGGGTTGCACACATGTAACCAGAGAAGTCCAGCTGTTCGCTGACAGGGAAGGGAGGAGAGGTGTGACCTTCCTCCGCCGGGGGAGGAGCCGCCGGGCTCGGCTTGGGCGGCCCCCAGCACATGGCAGCGAGGAGCTGGGTCACCCCTCGGGCAGCGCTGCCATGGCATGAGCACAGGGCTGAGCCCGAGCAGCAGCTCCCGCGGGCAGTTTCTCTGGGTGTGAACTGAAGGCGAGGCAGGGACACTGTTGTGTGGCTGCAGGACGGAGGGAAGGGGTTGTGAGCTGATTGCAGTGTGTTGCCTGTTGGGTTAAGCATCAGTGTGCAAGAGTTACACACACACGTCAAAATCAATCCAGAGCTTTGGAGCAAAATGAAAATTTCTGCGTATAACAAGGCTCTGTTTTGTTTCCCCAAATGCAGTGTTGTCAGAAGCAATGGAAAAATTGCAGAACCTGCCTGTGCTTGTGTTTCGGCATCCCACGGAAGAGCTTCCCTCGGGCACTGCTGTGGGCACTGGTGAGGAAATGGGAGAGTGCCAACCCAGAAGCTGTTGTTTGGTTCAAGGTCAAGAAATCCAAGTTTAGCTGATTTAGCTTCTTTTGTTCACTTGTGATAGTTGTCCTGTGACTGCTGCCCATCCTGACAAACTGTTCTGCACCACTGGATGCACCAGTCACATTCTCTGCATGACCTCGTTTGCCGTTCTGGAGGTATTGCCCCTCCAAATTAAAATGAATCCCCTTGGGCCCCTCTCCCCCTCCTGCTTTCCTTCATATTCTTTTTAGAAGCTCTCAGTACACGACCATTTGTCGACAGGAGCATCTGTGAGTAACTTCTGGGCTCAGGAAAAGATGGGACAGAGCTCCTTTGCTGCAGAATTCACCGGTGACAGATCACCCTTCAGTCTGGCCCTGTTTGTCAGCTTTATCATGGCAGGACTGTATGTTGTTTAGAGCAGATTTAGAAATCATTTCTGTGAATAAGGTTAAACGAAAACAGATCTTGATAAAGATGAAAGAAAATGGCTTTTACTGAGAATCTCAGAGGGGTTTTTGCCAAGATAAGCAGTGCCTGCCTTGACTAAGAGAATTGCTGCTGAATATTTCATGAAGGATGTTCCCTTTATTTGTTTTTGTTTAACAGACATGTTGGTTTTAATTCAGTTAAATATTTTGATTCTAATCTGGTGTAATCCATTGAATTCAAAGGGCAATTTAAGTCTAATAAGCATTTGCCCTCTATTTTTACTACACATTAAACCCAAATACACAGAACAACAACTACTGCTAAGACTGAAAAAGGAAGAAAAGCTCGTCTTGATGGCTGAAAAATGCTGCAAAATGGGAATTTCAAGTGAAAATGCTCATGATAAATGTTATTATACCATAAAATAACTACCCTTGGGAATTTGATCCAGCAAACAAACACAGAGAGCTCTGCCTGGGAGCTTTATGAGGATGTTCAGGAGTAGAAAGCACACAGAGACCACCTGCATGAAGAGTTAGAATGTACATATTTGAAAAACACCCTTCCCCTTACTTCCCCCCCCTCCCAAAAAAAGGTCTAAAATTCCAACTACATTTTTCCAGATCAAGTGCTTTATTTTCCTGCTGTAAAAATGCCCCTCACAACCTGAACCTCCCTGGGGAATGGCCACATCCCTGCCGGCAGCCAGCCCCACACGTCTCAGGTGTTTAGGATGAATAATTCCTGTCTTTCCCTGGGCATCAGCAAGGAAAACATAAAACATGTATAACAACCCTGCTGGGATGGCTTTGACAAGGCTGCCCTCTGCTGAGAACAGCCCTGAGAGGAACAGGCCAAAAAAACCCCAAACCAGCACAATGTTTTTGTGTGAGCTGGGGGCTGCACAATCCAGGGCAGCACCCTGTGGCTGAGCTGGGCTGCAGGAACTCCGGGATGTCCCTGGCACTCTGCAGCCAGCACGGGATTATCCCGGACTGGGGCACCTTCCCTGTGAAATAACCTGAAGTAACAGGAGGGCTGTGCCATGGTGCTGCCAGCTGCCCCGGCGGGGGTTTGGGGTACAGGCTCAGGATCCAACCCTGTGCCCACATGGCAGGACCTGCTTCCCAAGCTCCTCTCCAGGGAAACACACTCGGGCTCCATTTGGGAGCCCAAAGACACAAATATTTCAGCGTCTCGAGGTGTAAGCCCTGACAGGCCATTTGGTCAAACTTTCCAGCACCCATCAAAGTTGCCTTGACAGGAACGTCCCTGGGTTTTTTTCCACAGTGTGGCCTTGGGAAGGGCCATCCCCATCCTCAGGACCCCAGGGAGGGATGCAGGCCAGGAAAGCTCCGGGTCCATGGAGTGTGTTGGGGGCTGTCCAGGCTCTAGTGCCGCACACGGCAGCTCCTGTATTATGAGAAAACAAGTTTTTATTAACCTCAACCCTGAGTTTTAACCAGGCACCGTTCTGATTATTAATCCAGTCCGCTTAACTATTAATTCTATCGGTCAAGTGTTAAGTCGCCGGGTTTAATTATTTATTCCCACGGTTCTGCGAAGCTGCTGGGGGGTTTCCATGGCGCGGGAAGGCGCGTTAAGGACCGAACGACCCTCCCCGCCCGGCGACCTCCCCGCAGTGACCGCTCCCCCCTCACGGCCGCGCCGCCCGGGCGGGGCGGGGGCGGGACCGGGCGGAGCGACAGGCACCACAGCCAATGAGAACGCAGCTTTTGCGCCAGCGAGCCAATGAGCGTCGCGCCCCCGCCCACACCAGCCTGCGCCTTCCCGCGGCGCCCCAGCGGCAGGGTGATGGCGGGGGGCGGGACCAGGCGGAGCGACAGGAGCTGCAGCCAATGATAATGCTCCTGGCCCGGCGGCGGACCAATGGGCGCGCTCAGAGTGTTCTAGAAGGGGCGGGACGTGGGTGTTCCCGCCTCCCTCGCCCGGCGCGGCCAGAGCGGAGCGCAGCCATGGCGGTGAAGGCGCTCAACCCCAAGGCCGAGGTGGCCCGTGCCCAGGCCGCGCTGGCCGTGAACATCAGCGCGGCCCGCGGGCTGCAGGACGTGCTGAGGACCAACCTGGGCCCCAAGGGCACCATGAAGATGTGAGGGAGCCCCCGCGCATCCGGCCGCGGGTGGGGTCGGGGAGTGGGGGGAAGGCCCTTAGGGCCTGAGGGGAGACGTGAGGGGAGAGGCCGGGGAGGCCCGAGGGGGTCGGGAAGAGTGGAGGGGAACAAAGGCCGAGGCGGCCCGGGCGGGAGGGCTGAGGGGAGGGATGGATGGATGGATGGAGGGGAGGGGAGGCCGCGCACGTGTGTCGGGGCCGGGGCGCTGCTCACTCGCCGCTGCCGCCCGCAGGCTCGTGTCGGGCTCCGGAGACATCAAGCTGACCAAAGATGGCAACGTCCTGCTGCAGGAGATGGTGAGCTGGTGCTGCCCCTCCCGGGGGGGGGGATTTGGGGAGGCACGAGTGCCCGTGAATGCCCGGGGCAGAGGGGATCCACGGCCTCCCTTTCTGTGCGTTGAGAGCAGGACGCCCCTTTGGAGCGGGGCAAAGAACTAAGCGCAGCTGAAACGGGCTCTTTCATGCTGCAGGTAGCGCTGTAACGAAAATAATATTTGAAAGCCAAACGGCACCATAAATAGCCCGGTTGGGTTTTATCTCGCTGCGGCAGTTACCTTTTCAATTGCGGATACTGCTGCAGGTTTGTGGGCTTCTGCTCTGATAAATACCCTTCAGTCAGGCATTGGTGCTGGGGGGATGTGTTTGTGCCTCACGTTAACACACTGACTGCTCATGAGTAGCAAACCATTTAGGGTATGTGCACTGATTGTGCAGAGATTAATAAATTAACCCCAAGTGCAATGGATTTAGTGCCAGCAGCAGCTTGGTCGTGATTGTGCATCTGTTCTTTGTCAAGCTCATAGGGAGCTGAGGACTATTTTAGCTTTGAGCACTCAATATTTTTGTGTTCAGTTGCACAATCTGAGTGGGAAGTAGTGTTATATTGATTAATTCAGTCGATTTATTGTCAGAATGATTGTTGTTATTTGTCAGAACCTGTTTAATTGCCATAAATCATCAAAACATCACCTGGACCTTAAATGCTTCTTTAGCTGATCTCTGATTGCTGCTTCCTGTACCAGTGCAGTGAGATTTTCTGCTCTGCTTCTTATTTTTGTCCAGCAAATCCAACACCCCACGGCCTCCTTGATAGCAAAGGTGGCAACAGCACAAGATGACATCACTGGAGATGGCACCACCTCGAATGTCCTGATCATCGGGGAGCTCCTGAAGCAGGCAGATCTCTATATTTCTGAGGTGTGTGTGCAGTGTTTCTGTTGTAGGTGGGCAAGTTAAAAGCTTCCCTGTTTTGTTTAGTGTTTAATACAAGTGAGACATGAATACGTGTTTCTGCTTAAAATGGATGGCGCACAGAAGTTGTAAAAAGGGGGGAAAGCTGGAGAGGAGGATTTAGGACTTGTTCAGCTTTAAAAGCCACTTAATCTGGATACTGTAACTTCTAATAAGGTTTTATGTGATACCTGCTGTTACTTTGTCTGGTGTGAGTTAAAACACTTCTTGTGTGTTAAGAGGGAGATCCCTGAGGGCAGATATTTTGGGCATTGCAAGTTAAGAAGAGACACTGCACAGCGAACACCCAAGTGTGCTTTGTAGTTCCCTTGGTTTCAGTTCTGTGCTAGAATAATCTGTACTTTTCCTCTGCATTGAAAGGATTTGCATTCCTTTCATATGTATTCAGAAGGACAGAACACCTTGTCTTTGTAGCATCCATAGTCCCTGTGTTTGACATTACGTGGAACATTGAAACCACAGGTTCTCTTTCTGAAAAAGTACCATTTTGTCTTCTGTTCTCTCATTATTTCTCCTCCCTTGCCTTAGGGTTTGCACCCTAGAATAGTAGCAGAGGGGTTTGAGATTGCAAAGGAAAAAGCACTTGAAGTTTTGGAGCAGGTCAAAGTAACCAAGGAGATGGACAGGGAGACACTCATAGATGTTGCCAGAACATCCCTCCGTACTAAAGTCCATGCTGAGCTTGCTGACATCCTCACAGAGGTGAGTGTGTGTGTCTGCCTGGCCTCTGTGTGTGAGGAGATCCACATTTATAGTGCTGGGAAGGTCTGAACTTGCACCTGGGGAGACTAATGGTCATTTGGGGTTTTTTTTCTCCCTCCCTCCTCTGTTCCAGGCTGTCGTAGATTCTGTTTTGACGGTCAGAAAACCAGATGAGCCAATTGACTTGTACATGGTGGAAATCATGGAGATGAAGCACAAATCAGAAACTGACACAACGTAAGTCCTGAGGTTGATGTTTGAGGAGTCCAGGGGGGTTTGGTTTCTCTTTATAACTTGGGTTTTAGAACTTCCACCTTTCACTGGAAAAGTTACTGGGGAAGGGCCAGAAGAAAGGCAGAAATTCAGATTTCAGCCGTAAATATCTCTGCAGCAGAAGCTCCTCAGTCACTGAACTTGATTCCCTGATGAAAGTTTTGAGTAGCAAACAGCAACACTGGCTTAAACTTTTACATAATGATGCTGCATTAAGAGTTTTTACCTTAGTGAGACTGACTTGATTATGCTTTACATTTGTATCTGTTAAATAGAGGGAAACCAGTTTGGAATAGATTGGGAACCAGACTGTAGTAATGGAGGTGGATGTTCCATAGGTGTTACATTTCCCTCAGGGGCATGGCTGAATTCTGCACTAGCTTTCTTCAGTAGCTAATGCAGTCAGACACCATGCCAGAGCAAATTCCTTTTTCACTCTGCTTGGTGTGCTTTCCCTATGGGAACAGGCGTGCCTTTGGAAGGGGAATACATATTCCTTGTTGAGTCCCAGCACAAGGACACAGGCACTTGCGCTGGACCAGCTGCACTGTCAGTTCTCTGACCAGCCTGCACTTCCATTTCTATACATCCAGTGACACACAAAATGCTTCTTAACCTTCCAGGCTGATCAGGGGGCTGGTTCTGGATCATGGTGCTCGCCATCCTGACATGAAGAAAAGGGTGGAAGATGCTTATGTGCTTACTTGCAACGTGTCTCTGGAGTATGAGAAGACGTAAGTGGACGGCAGAGAGGAGCAGAAAATGCTCTTGTCTTAAAGCATCAGTCCTTATGCTTAGGTTTACTTCTACAGCAGAGAGGATAGTTTTCTTACTGCTTTTTTGTTTTGTTTTTTCTCCTTCAGAGAGGTGAGCTCTGGATTCTTCTATAAAAGTGCTGAAGAGAGAGAGAAGTTGGTGAAAGCAGAGAGGAAGTTCATTGAAGACAGAGTGAACAAAATCATAGACTTGAAAAGAAGAGTCTGTGGTGATTCAGATAAAGGATTTGTTTTGATCAACCAGAAGGTGAGATGAAGGGTATAATAAAAATTAATTGGCAAGCCATGTGCTAAAATAGGTGAATTTAGGCTGATATTTCTGGATAACGTGTACAGTTCTTACTTGGGATGCTCTGTGAGCCTCAAGGAAGAACTGACTCATTTGTGTCAGAGAGAGAGAGGGGTTTTTAGCTTTGTCTTTATCCTGATGGTCACTTTTTTAATTTCCAGGGAATTGACCCATTTTCCTTGGATGCACTAGCGAAAGAAGGAATAGTTGCTTTGCGGAGAGCTAAAAGAAGGAACATGGAAAGGTCAGTTCCTAGGGAGAGGAAAGGGTGAAATAACCTTCCAAACTGGGACAGTGAGTCAAGTCCGGCTTAAATCCACCTTTAAGGACTCAGACTAAAAAGTGCCCTTCAATCTGTTCAGCTCTTCCTGGTGTAACTGGGGGTAGTTTGTACATGCTGCAGAAAGGTCAGTTCAGCACACTGGGTGATGGGGGAATTGCAGCTCTCTGCATGCATCAAATGTAAAAGAGCAAGTTAATTCTGCAATCTTGTTTTTGTGAAGAGCTCTTTGATGGACAGAAAACAAACTGTTCCATGCCTAGGAAGTGTTTCAGCCCTTCTGTTAGTGACTTCAGGTTTTGTTGACTATGAGACCAGTGCTGAGCTCTGTGTGTTCTCTGCCAGACTGACCCTGGCATGTGGTGGCACTGCCATGAACTCCGTGGAGGATCTCACTCCTGACTGCCTGGGGCATGCGGGGCTGGTCTATGAGTACACCCTGGTGAGTACAGCCCAGTGCTTCAGCAGCTGTGCTGGGGGCGTCAGTTAAAGGCTGGGGACGTTCCACATCCCCGTGTCCACTTGGATGTGAGCACCTCCCTGGATACTTGTGCTTGCCATAGTGTGTTTTCTTGTTATTGTCCGTAAAACTGAGAAAACAGAACTAAGATTCTGCTGCTTCTCATCACTGTTTGAAGTGCTCTTAGTGCAGAACTGAACCTGAAGGTGTCCAAGTTTTTTATTGTGTGTACACATTGATTAATGAAGTGCCTGACAGGAACACATCACTCTGTTTTTCGCAGGGTGAAGAGAAATACACCTTTATTGAGAAGTGTGAGAACCCCCGCTCTGTCACCCTGCTCATCAGGGGCCCCAACAAGCACACGCTGACACAGATCAAGGATGCAGTGAGGGATGGGCTGCGGGCCGTGAAAAACGCGATTGAAGATGGTGAGTCTGCTCGGTCAGGGCTGTCAAGGACCTTCTGGGAACACCCATCTCAAAATCAGGGAATTTTATGTCAGCTTCCTTGGTACCCGCTGCAGTCAGAGCCAGAGCCAAGTGTGTTTCCGTTCTCGTTCTGCCACCCTGTAGCTTACAAGTGCTTGATAACTGTATAGTACTTACTCACCCACTCAGGTACCAGCTGTCCTTTTGAGGGGGGAAGAGATCAAACAATGCTAAAAGTACTGTTTAAATTGAACCAGGTGCTGCTTGCAGTCTGACTGTCGAGTTTTCCCTTGCAGGGTGTGTGGTTCCAGGAGCAGGAGCACTGGAGGTGGCAGTAGCCAATGCCCTTGTTAAGCATAAACCCAGTGTGAAAGGAAGAGCCCAGCTTGGAGTTCAGGCTTTTGCTGATGCTCTGCTCATCATTCCGAAGGTATAAGATGTTCCTGGACTTTAAATCTCTCGCAGACCCATTGCTTTGTCTGCTGGGAGGGCTCTTTAATGAACAAGATGAGGTGATGTGTCTGTTGTGTTCAAGGTTCTTGCGCAGAACTCCGGTTACGATCCCCAGGAGACACTTGTGAAGGTTCAGACGGAGCACGTGGAGTCTGGGCAGCTCACTGGGGTTGATCTGAACACTGGTAAGGACCTGCTGGACAACGGGGATGCAGACAGCAGAAACTCTCACTTTGAATTGTGTGAACTGGTTATTTAAAAGGCTCCCTTCTGTTGTAGGGGAGCCAATGGTGGCTGCAGCAGCTGGAATCTGGGATAATTACAATGTCAAAAAGCAGCTGCTTCATTCCTGGTAAGGGTTACAGTGTTTTCACTTGAAATTGATAACCTGGAGCTGAGGGATGCCAGGTACAGACAGGATGTCTTGAAACACAAAAATAGTTAATGAAGGTTCAGGTTTATGTCAACATGGGAACTCTAACAGTATTTATTTACCATTTCTAGCACGGTGATCGCCAGCAACATTCTCTTGGTGGATGAAATCATGAGAGCTGGAATGTCCTCTCTGAAGGGCTGAGGTGGATCTGCTGCTGGGACGGTGGCAGGTCCAGTAGTGCCCCGTGGAATGTCTCTAAGGAATCCACCTGCTGGCCCCTGTCCTGGGCCTTGGTGGATCTCCCAGCAACACAAGTCACTGTGCCACGAGGGGCAGCCCCTTTGGTAAACACGGCCACTCAAAATATTAGCAACTTAATCAAAGATTTGGCTCTAAAACTGAGTTATTTATTTTTGATTTCACTGAAGTGTATGACTGCGGTTGCTTTTATTTTTACCCAATAAACTGTTCTGTTCTATGCTTTGTGCATGTTTGTCTGTTCCTTAAAACTTCTCCTCCTCCTGCACATCCTGCTTCGAGCTGGGCTGCGTCCCTGATTCCTGCTCTTGGCAGTGCTGTGAAACTGCTGCTTAAAGGTTTGCTGCAGGAACAGGGTGGGATCAGGCCTGGAATTTGTTCAGTAAACAGAAATGCTGGATTAAGACAATCAATAGTTTTGTATTTACAAAGAAAACAATGGCTTGAAGTGGGTTGAAGGACTCATTACGTTCATGACACGGATGGATTTTTTGCACTGCTGCGTTAAGGGATTTATGGACGAAGAGTGCTGGAGCTGCTCTGGATGGAGCTGCTTTATGTCTGGTTCGTGCCAGTGCAATGTGATTTACCGTAACCCCAGTGCTGCTTCAGGGTTACCAGCACCCTCCTTCTTTGTCACACGCTGAGTGACTATAAAAGAAACCTTAAAAATCCCAAAGCCACAACAACAAAAAAGCAGCCGCCTGGGGCCTGCGTGGCCCCCGCACCTTTCCCCGGCCGCGTTACGGAACTGCCCGTGACTCGCACATGGAGCAGCGCCCGGAAGCGCTTCCCGAGCCCGCAGCACCTCCGGGTCGGAGCCCGCGGATGCTGCGGGATGGCCGGGGCTGCGGGGCTCATCCTGCTGTGCTGCGGGGCCCTGGGCGCGGTGCTGGGCAGTGCTGAGCGCGGTGAGAGCCCCTGAAACCCCCCTGCACAGCGCCCTGCCCGCCGAGGAGAGCCGCTCCCGGCCCGAGAGACGCCGGGAAATGGCTCTTGAAATGTTTTAAACCTTGTCACCGAACCCCGCCAGCGATACAGCCGCTCCCGACGCTGTTCCGGCTGTCCCGCTCCGTCGCGTTTAAAAATGAAACTTCTCGTGTTGAATGTCTCCCCTTTCAGCTGCCGGGCGGGATGAAGGGATGGTGCAGCTGCCCGGAGGGACGTTCCGGATGGGATCGGGCTCCCAGGAGAAGAGGAGCGAGGAGGGGCCGCTCCGGGAGGTGTCGGTGGGGCCGTTCGCGGTGGACAAACACCCCGTGACCAACAGGGATTTCAGGTGAGAGCGAAGGTGCTGCTCTGGGGGTGGGTGCTGGGACGTTCGGGGCTGGTTCCTGCGGTCTGAAAGGCGATGCTTGGGTGTCACCAGTGTTTCATTAGAGCAAAAAATGTGTCTGCCGGTAATAAATCACCAGTGCAAGTGCAAGGCAAAGCATCTCACCAGTGTACCTTGCAAACATCCTTGCTTCCTTTTTTTTTCTTTTTTATATTTTCCTACTCTTTCATTCCCCTTCTCCTTCTCTTCTTTCTGTTCTCATCCTTCTCTTTGTCTTTCATTTTTTCCTCCTTTTCTTCTTCTCTTCCTCTTTTCTCTTCCTCTTCTTTTCTCTCTCTTCTTCCCTTTCTCCTCCTCCTCCAGTTCTCCTTTTTCCAAACACGTGCATTTTGTCTGTGTGCCTTTTTTTTACTAATGGGGTTGTTCAGATTCCTTTAAGTTCAATTCCTGCTTGCAAACACTGGACCACTCCATTTTTTACTAGAAAGCACTTGTACAGAGCAATAATAAATGCAGTGGGGGAAATGCCTTTCCTTGCCTGGTTAAAAACACTTCCTTGCACCGGAAAGTGCCCAGTAAATGGCAGTTTTTGCAGCTTAGGCAATGGGGAAACAAATGGGGTAGAAGCAGGGTGAGATTATTCTGTAGTACATGGCTTAGTTTTTGCATTTTGGGGACATTTAACCAACAGCAGCCACAGGTTTCAATTGGTTTTTAATGAATTTTTGATCTGTTTTATCTGTTAAATCTATATATGGAGCTGTGCTCTGTGTAGGTTCTGTGCCTTTTGCCTTGCCCTGAACTTGCTGCGTGCACAGGTCGCTGTATTCGGCGGTGCAGCACTTGAAAAACTCTTACCCAGAGGCCTGAGCGTGTTGTATTTATGCCAGGGAGTTTGTTAGAGAAAAGAAATACAAAACAGAAGCAGAAGCGTTTGGCTGGAGCTTTGTCTTTGAGGATTTCGTACCTGAAGAGCTGAAAAAAAAAGTCACCCAAAAACTGGAGGTAAATTGAAATCCCACGGGGGTGAGTTTCTGGGATGATGGAATTGCTGTTCCACTAAGGAGCAGCTGCCTCTCGGTGCAGGGCCTGGCTGTTCTCAGGGGGTTTTCTTTAGTCTGGGGTTGTTTTGCTTTTGAACGTGACAGGGTTGGGCTGGGGTTGATTCATGGTGCTCCTCTGTTTATGTCCTCTGTCAGAGCTGCTCCAGGGAGCTGGGAGAGAGCAAAGCATGTTTCAGAGTGCTTTAATAATCAAACTTTAAAAGAGAAAAAACTAAACCAGCATGAGCCTCTTGATCTATTTTCACCATTAAAAGCCTCTGCTCCACCATCCAAGTGCCTGTGATAACCCAGCTCAAACTGCAGCTCTGAACCATTTCCAGACTAACACACGGTGCTGTGGGACAGTGTCAGGGGGGTGTCACCAGTTGAGGTGTCCCCTTTAATCTGATGTCCTTTGTTTCCCCAGTCAGCCCCGTGGTGGCTGCCCATCGAAAAGGCTTTTTGGCGACAGGTAAGTGAAATCCTGGTGTGGTGAATCCTCTCCATTCTGGGAGCACGTGTGTGTTAGTGTGTGCTGAACCTTATTCACCGAAAACAAGGGGGAAACAGCAACTCTGGTTGCTGCATTTTCCATCCCTTCATCTGTTCCTTCCCTTATTCCCTTAATAAAATCATTTCCAACCTGCTTAATGCAATTCTTCCCAGCCCTCAGGCCCTGGCTCCAGCATAAAGGACAGGCTGGATTACCCAGTGCTGCACGTGAGCTGGAACGACGCTCAGGCCTTCTGTGCCTGGAGAGGGAAGAGGCTCCCGACGGAGGAGGAGTGGGAATTTGCTGCCAGGGGAGGACTGGAGCGTATGTACCACAAGCTCTGACCTTTTGCCACACCAAGGCATTGATAGTGTTAGTTCTTCCAGATCCAGACCTCCATCCAGGGATGTTTTCACAAGTTAATCTGGGGTGGGATAAACCACCTTTTTTGGTCTGGGAGTTTAATAATAATAATAAGTAAAATAATTAAGGTGTTGCTGGTTCCCATCTCTCCTTGCCCCTTTCCCAGACATAAAAGCCTGGTTAAAAACTGCAGTGGCACAGGGATAAATGGGTATCTTTTCCTCCTTGGCAGAAAGGCTGTATCCCTGGGGAAACAAGTTCCAGCCAAACCGTACAAATCTGTGGCAGGTAAGATCCTAAAAATCATCCCATCCCAGGCACTCCTGAGGGTGGTGGTTACCAGGAGGGTGTGTGTGGCTGCCTGCACCAGCTGTGTGGTCCCAGGAAGCACTGTGGATTTACCTACTGAAATTGAGCTCCTGGTGGGCATTAAAAATACCCTTAGAGGGAGCAGGCTCAGCCCATCTTCCCTGGGAACCCAGGATTGCAGTGCTTAAAAAAATTCATGCCTAAATTTGTTTGGAAAGAGGGACAACCTGAGAGACCTTCAGCTAGTGGATCTCTCTTGGCCAGAAATGCTGCATAAATTTGCAACAGGGAGTTGTTTGCCTAATTTAAGTGTAACACAGCCCTGTGAAGAGCAGGACTTCCTGTTGTTTCTGTGGTGGTTCTTTGCTCCAACTGATCTTTGTTCCCCCAGGGTGATTTCCCGCGGGCGGACAGGGCTGAGGATGGTTATCACGGCGTCTCACCAGTGACAGCATTCCCCCCTCAGAACAGCTATGGTATGCAACAGGCATCATCTCCTGGTTTGGGGCTGGCATCTGCTTCCTAAATTAATTACAAAGTGCTGTAGTTGTGGCAGAGTTCCAGATGTGATGGGGGATCACGTCAGCATCTTCATGGAATAACCAAGCCCAGGGAAAGCGTTGGTGCTGAAGTTGGCTGATGTGGAATTCAATGCACCAAACCATCCCCTGCTTTTAATTAACACCCTGTTATTTTGCAGTTCACTGTGATTTACCTGGAAATCCCAAGCCAGTGTTTGGAGGGCAGAGGGGAAATGATGAGACCCATTAAAGGTGTAGCTGTAAACTGGGGCCAGTTCAAAATACAGTGCAAAACTTTTGGCTCCCAGTCTCACCATTAAACCACACTCCCGCAGTGATGCTTTGAATGTTGTGCTCCCTCCCATACACCAAAGTGCTTTTGCAGCCTTTGGAAATGTGCTCTCATAATCTGACACAAAACCATCCACGTCTCAGGGCTCTACGACCTGCTGGGAAACACCTGGGAGTGGACGGCGTCGGAATTCCTGGCTCCAGGACAGTCATCCAGGCAGAGGGCTCAGAAAATGCAGGTGCTGAGAGGGGCCTCGTGGATCGACACTGCAGATGGGTCTGCAAACCACAGAGCTCGTGTTACCACCAGGTAGGTCTGGGCAAGGCTCAGGTGCTGCTTCACAAGGGTTTTATTTGGAATGGGGGGTTGATTTGAAAGGTATTTGTTCCTACTCAGTATTTTTGAGAAACAGTTGGGAAATCAGACTACAAATATTACTAAACTTTCCTGCTGTAAATCCATCCCTAATTGTTCCTCGAACCATGTGTATTTTTCATCAGGCATTGACAATTAAATGCTTCACTTGAAGTTATTCAAGGGAAGCAGAAGATGTTTCTGGTCTGTTACAGTGGGTCACATTAAATGATCTAAGGGTTAACTAGGAAGGGTTAATTTGGGGTTTCTTTTTCACTCTGAGAATGGGGAACACACCAGACTCAGCCTCTGACAACCTCAGCTTCCGCTGCGCTGCCGACATCCCGCCTGTCCCAGCCCAGAAAAGCCAGAACAGACCCGAGCTCTGAGGGGTCACTTGGGAAGACCTGAGGCATTTTCTCCTGTGGAGATGAACAGTAACCCCCAGCTGTCACTTCCATTAAACCCTGATGGTTCCAAAAATTAAAAATAAATACTTTCAGCTAAAACTCCTTTTGCCAGTGGGATGTCTGAGTGGGAGAAGGAGGCAATTTGGAATGGCAGGAAGGGAGTTTGTCTTTAGAGTCCTTTTGGTGTGGCAGATAGTCCAGCTCTCCTTTTGGTGTCCATTTTAAGTAACCAGGGGGATGCATGTGTGTGGTACTGGGCCAGAGCATCTCTGACCTCCACCCCCACACCCACAGACCCCTGTGACCACTGGTGTGGGGCTCCGAAGGCCAGTGAAAGAAAAGACAAAAAAAAAAAGAAATCACCACTTTGTTTTCCAAGATTTTACTCGCCTATCGTGTGCCAAATCAGGGGCTTACACAGGGGTGCTCAGAACAGCCCCTCCTCGGCTGCCAGGGTGAGCAGGATGGCCTTGCAGGTGTTCTCGAAGAGGGCAGCTCTGTTCTGTGCCTCCCCCTTCTTCACCCAGTGCCGGTAGGTCCTGAAGGCACAGGCGTCGATGAGCTTCCGGACGGGCTTCAGGGCGTAGGGGTCCCGCACCACCAGCTCCCGGGTCACCGACTTCACCAGCCGGTACTGGTAGTAAATCCGGACCGACGCCAGGACGGTCAGGCAGATCACCTGCAGCACATGGCAACAGGCTAGGAGTCAGGGACACTCCCAAAGCAGGACCAGAGCATCCCATGGGGCTGCTCTCCCTGTGGGGGAGCCAGGAGGGAGCCCAGCTCCTGGCACAGGTGGTTAGTCCCTGTGGAGCTGGTGGAGGGCATAGGGTTGTGCCAGGCAGATCACAGAATGGTTGGGGATGGAAGGGACCTTAAAGATCAACTACTTCCTACCCCATGCCATGGGCAGGAACACTGTCCACTATCCCAGGTTGCTCCAAGTTTGACTCCCTTCTGTGAAAAAGCCCTTAAGGGAGTGCCAGTATAAGGAAGAGCTTGCAAAGGGGTCTCCACCTTGCAAAGGGGTCTGCCACATCCTGCCAAAGCCCAGGCCCATAAGCCTTGCTGAACTCCCAGTTTGTCCCTGCTCCAATTGGGAAGCCCATCCTACTGCTGGCTCATCCTCACCTTGAATTTCCGGAAGGGGCTGAAGTGCCGGACCTCTTCCACATCATACTGCTGGAAGAAGGGGTGAGCCAGCGCCTCTCCAGCCGTGTACCGCTGCCGTGGGTCCACCACCAGGAACCGGGAGATCTGCACGAGGCCATGAGATTGACCTGGGGTATCCCAGGTGTCTGCAAACCACCCCCTGCTCCAAGTTTCCCCATCCCAAGCACCTACCAGGTCCTTGACAGTGTCGGAGCGATCGTCCCACTCCGGGGAGCTGAACTGGTAGTCCCCGTTCATGATCATCCTCAGCATCAGCATCTGCTTGCGGTGCCAGAAGGGAGGGGAGCCGGCCAGCAAGGTGTACATGATCACCCCAGTGCTCCACCTGTGGGCAGCCCACACGGACCTTCCAGCCCCCCACATGGCACCCCAGGGGCACCTGAACAGATCCATGCCCCAGAGGCGGCTACACGTGC
This sequence comes from Pitta sordida, assembly GCA_013390025.1. Lineage (NCBI taxonomy): Eukaryota > Metazoa > Chordata > Aves > Passeriformes > Pittidae > Pitta > Pitta sordida. The sequence goes on along the minus strand of WEKX01022734.1, from coordinate 40,324 downwards.
CTTTGCCTCCCTGGAAAACCAGGAGGAAACTGCCCTGTGTGGTGTTGGAGAGGGGAGGCTGAGCTGCTGCTGAGGCTTGTTAACCCCACTGGGTAATAAGGAGCTGCTGGACAGGGGGTTGAACTGAGCTGATGTGGAGCTGCCCCCTGGATGCTGCAGGGGGAAGCTGTGAGATGGAGGGATTTGCCTTTTGGGGGTTTTTAGGGGATGGAAAGTGTGTGGGAGGGTGGGATATGTGGTGCCATCGAGGCTGGATGCTCTGAGATGTTCAGCTCAGGCCTGAGTCTGAAGCCACCAGTGATGGTGGCAAAGTCCCTGCAGGGCCCTGATGGGCTGTCTGTCCTGAGCTGACCGTTCTCTTAGGGGCTGCCTCGAGTTCATGTCTTACTACAAGGTGTGTTTAAAAAAATCCCATGTCTTGGAGCTCAGCCCAAGTGGATTTTTATTAATAGGAAGTGTTGCTTTCCTTCCTCCTTGATGGAGCAAAGTGGGGAGACACTCATCCTCAGGCTGCTTCTCCCCCTGCTCTGAGCCCCCTGGTCACCAGGACAGCCACCAATGTTGTCTTTTGGTGAACAGTTTCATTCCTTCCAAACACTTGAATGGGTCCCCATGGGCACATCTGGCTGTGCCTCAGACCATGTGTGTGTTGTGTTTTGGGAACAGCCCAAGGGTGAGGTGAGGGGGCAGCGTCTCACTCACATGTCGACCTCCTTCCCGTAGCCTTGGTGCTCATCATCCATGGAGCACTGCAGGATCTCGGGGGCCAGGTAGCCAGGTGTGCCACAGATCTCTGTGGAGACAGGGCAGAGCATCCCCCTGAGACAGCCAGGGGGAGTTTGTGCCACCCCCACCCACCAGCACCAGTGTGTACCCATGGCACAGACTGGCCCCAAGGAGAGAGTGGGGCTGGAGAAACTCCACTGACTCCCATGGGCACTGCAGCACCATCCCAGCATCACCCCCACCTTGCCATCCCCCTCCTGACCTTTGAGCTTCTCGTTCTCGTGCAGCTGGCAGGAGAAGCCAAAATCTGTCAGCTTAATGTTCATGTCGTCATCCAGGAGGATGTTCTCCGGCTTCAGGTCCCGGTGGACGATGTTGATGGAGTGGAGGTACTGGATCACTTCCAGCAGCGCTCGCATGATCTTCCTGGGGATGGGTGACAGCACATCTCCTGTCCCAAATGCCCCCTGGCACTGTGATCCCGGGGATGGGGACAGGGAGAGGGGCACAGCCCGGGGTGCTGTTCTGCCAGCTGTGCTGCCTGTAAGGTCATCCTTCAAACCCACGTTCTGCTTTTGCAACGTGGTTTTCAGCCACCTGCGTCGGGTCTTACCTGGTTTCCTTCTCGCTCAAGGTGACTTTCTCAGTGAGGTAGTCGAAGAGTTCCCCTCTCTTCATCCTGCACGGGAGAGGGCAAACAGAGTCAGGCAGAGGTTGAGCTGCAATGGCAAACTGGCCCTGTGTCCCTGGGGAGGATCACCTGTGGGTCACTGCCCCTAGGACACCCACTGCACAAAAATAACGAGCTGAATTGTTTGTAAAAAAGAGTAAAAATGCCTTTATATATTTCTGTAAAACATCAGGTGGGAGGAGAAAAGTCCTGCAGAGGGCAGGTTTTGGACAGAATCACAGGGTTGTTAAGGTTGGAAAAGACCTTTAAGATTATCAAGTCCAACCATCAAAGACTGCATAGGGACAAGGCTCTCCCAGTGCCATCCCCCTCCACTGACATCCATCCTGCTGTCCTGGCATTGGGATTTGTGGCGTCACAGACACCTTGGTCCCACTGAGCATATAAATAACCCACAGGGGTGCATGACAGCTCCTATCAAATGTTACAGGGAAACCTGAGCCGCTGACAGAGGGGAAACAGTGCCGGTGGCAAGGCTGCAATGAGCTGGTTCATTTCTACCTTAAGCTAATGCTGGTTGTGCCCCAACTTTGCCTTGTCTGGGCAATAGGAAGCTGAGGCCAATCTGCAGAGTGGGAGCAGGCCTGGGGTGCTGGGGAAGCTGGTACTTACAGGTCAAACACCAAGAAGAAGAAGGTGCTGGATTCATAGCTGTCCTTCAGCTGGACTGCAATAAAACACAGGGACTGTGAGCACAGTGTATAGCATGTTCCTGTCCATTAACAGGCTAAAACCTGCTGATTTAATCGATAATTGAATTAATGAGTTCATTCTCACTAGTGTTTTGGTTGGGAGACAACATGGGCACTGCTAGAGTTTTGTGTGGAGGCAGAGCAAACAATGCTCTGAGTCATGTTAGGACCATCAGAGCTCTGACTCTCCAGGGATTTCACCCCAAAGAAGAATAAACACACTTCTTCACACTGAAGAATAAACAGGGGCAGAAACTCCCTTTGCCCTGATCCTCAGGGGCCTGACTTACTGACGTTGGGGTGGCCTGAGACTTTCCGGAGAATGTCGATCTCTTTCGTGGTGGCCTCCCGCAGCTCCTGCACCTCCTTGGGGGAGATGTTGCCCGCCGTGATGTCGATGATCTTCACGGCATATTCCTGCCTGGTGGTTTTGTGGATGCACCGACGGACGACGCTGCTCACCCCCCTGCCAGGGACAACACAGACAAGGTGAGGGTCCCATTGCTCCCCATCCAGCCCGACTTCACGGCCGAGCCATCGGCACCTGGGCTGGGTGGTGTTTTCATGCACGAGCGGGTCTCGCTCTGTCACCCTGTCTCGGTGGGACAGAAGGTTTTGAGCTGATGGAAAGTGCTGTTCCATGCTATTTTTAGCCCCATGCTGCTGTGGGCCCTGTTTGTATCAGATTCCCAGGGAACACCGTTCCTATCGGGTGCTGGAGTATGTGAAACCAAAACAAGCTGTTTGCCAAGAAGAAGCATTTTTACCTGCCCAAAACCTCCTTCGGCTCATATTTTTCATAGAACTCCTTGGATGAGTTCCAGTCTGGTAGTTCTTCTTCCTTGGTCATCTCTGGCTCCTATCTGGCAGCACTCTGGCCTTGTCTGCGGGCAGAAAGGGGCTGCAAGGAGAAAAGAGCGGGGGTGGGCACTCACTGCTCCCAGGGCTGGGACCCTCCATCCCTTCCAGGAGAGAAACCATTGAGGAGGAAGGAGGAGGATGATCCTGGATCAAAGGCCAAAAGGGTTATTTTGCTGGCTGCTTTTCCCTCGGGACCCTGTGGAGATCCCACTGGGAACAGGAGAAATCCCTGTAGCCTGGCTGTCCACAGGGGCAGAACCAGCCTGGCCGGGGCCCAGCCTTTGGGAAGCACTGCAGCACCTCAGAACCTGATCCTTCCCCCTCACCCAGCTCACACAGCAAGTAGCAGCCTCCAGAAATGTCACCCCACGCCAACACCACCCAACGTCCCTTGCCAAAGGCTCGCATCTGCCTTTCTTTTCTTACTTTTTTTTTTAACTTATTATTTTTTAAACTACAAAGTTCTCTTTGGCTGAGAATAAGAAAGGAAAAGCAGTGTTTAGAGGGAAGGGGAAAGGCCGAAGGAGGGAAAACAGGTGGTGAGGGTCAGTGAAGCAGCGAGAGGGGCCCCGGGGCTCAGGATGCAGGC
>WEKX01022734.1:819-27695 GCA_013390025.1 Pitta sordida | reverse complement strand
CCGGTTCTCTGAGGCGGTGCGGGCCGGGCTGGGGGCGGAGGGGCCGGGGCAGCCCGGGGAGCGCTCCCGGCTGGGGCAGCCCCTGCGCCGGAGGGCCCGCGAGGGAGCGGCTGTTTTGGGGGATCACCGGCTTTTTTGGGGATCACCGGCTTTTTTCGGGATCACCGTGGGCTGGAGGGTGAGGCGCCCGCAATTCCTGCGTTGTAATCAGTGGCAATTAGGCGGAGTGCCGGGTGGTTTAGTGGTAAATGCTCGTTAGAGCAAAGTGCTGTGGCTGAGCCCAACGTAAACACGTGCGAGTGCGGGCGGTTTGCTCTGGGTGGTTTTAATTGCAGTGTCTGTGTTGCTTTTTCACTGTAATGTCACCTGTTAATTCAAGGGACACTTGGATGCCTCTGCAGCAAAAGCCCAGCCTTAACCTCCGTTTAATTTGCAAGGTCCAGTCAGTTTATCAGTTGTTTTCTAAAGGTCAGTGGTTCTTAATTCTGTTAGGGCAGTCAGTGTTATAGATTTTAATATGCTCGTAACTTGGCTTGTCACTGTTGAATTACAGCAGTGAAAAAACTTACCCTGCTGTGTAGTTAAAAGTGATTCCGGGATAAACGTGGCACAGGAAATACCTTCGGGTGGACTCGATATTAAAGGTGTTTTTCAACCTTAATGACTTTATGATTCTGTGTGGAATTTGGCCAAGAAACTCACTTAAGAGCACGTTGTCAGACATCTCAGCTGGAGAAATAAGAGGATTTGTCCATCAATCTCAGAACTGCTCAGAGCATAGAACACTTGTCCGTGTGTGTGTATCCAGGCATATGTAAGGAGGTGGGATTTGGTCCTTGAGGAAATCTATGAAATGCTTTTTTTTTTCATGAGAATTATGTTATTACTACACTAATAATGAGGGGACACTATTTTTTCCCCCCTCACTGTGACCGTGTAAAAGCTGCCGCAGTTTTTATAAAGGTACTTTCTGTGTTGCAACAAGACAGTTTGGGAGAGTATTTCCATGCTCTGCCAAGGTGGGAGCTGTTAAATTGTTGAGGGAAAACATACGGGGATCTCAAATTCTTAAAATCCCTTCTGTGGTGGCAGCAGTGGGATTGTGTTACAGAGATCTGTATCTCAGGGTGGATGAGAGGAGGCTCTTGGGACTGAGTGAGGGTTTGACGCTGCTTTTCTGTCTGTCCTCAGGCAATCTGTGGTTTGTGAAGGTGCTTGTTTGTGTCTCTGTTTGAGAAGTGTCCTGAAATGAGAAGTTGTGCTCTAACCAGGGAGAAGACTTCAAAAAACTTGCCAGATAACATAAAATTAATATGAATTAAAATTATGCATATGGTGCTGAGATTGAGCCATATGAATATCATCAGTAACCCAGCTTTCACCACTAGAATTAAAAAGAGAATAACAGGAATTTAATCATCCAAGTAGCCTCTTATATAGAATTGCTCCTTCAACAGCTTTTTATTGTTGCTGCAAATGCTGCTCCTGAGACAAGGAACTTGATGTAATAGTTTTGATGTGTGTTTGGTAATGCTTGGGAGAAGGAAAACACCTAAAGTTATAATTGGAATGACTGCTAATTATGGGCTCATGCTTGGTAACTGTAGTGTTTGTTAGTAATGCAGCAGCTGACATGCTGAGTGTGCTGTGGCAAGGCCTAGAAATACTTTACTGTGGGAATTCTTTATAATGATGTGAAGAGTTAGGGATAAAATCAACCGAAATCTCACTAGCAGTTGCTAGGAGAATGTGCTCAGAGTGGAGTATTGCAAATGTCAGGAGAGCTCGCGGTGGTTGGAGCAGGTGGTAAAAGGAGTTTGTGGAAAAGGAACGTGCAAGTTCTGTTCAGTCAAACCATATTTGGAGAAGAATGTGCTTTCCAAGCTGTGCAGGACGCACAGAGCAGAAATATTGCTTTAAAAGTAAGACAGGAAGGCAAGCAATTAAACTTTGAAGTAAGAATAACATTGAAAGAAATGAAACTTATTTTCCATGTAGCCACAGCTGTCCATCCATCCGCCACTCTCTCTCTCACTTTCTCTGATTGAATATTCCTTGCTCCCACATCACCAAAGTTTCTCTGAAACTGGATTTCTAAAAGGAAGTTTTAACTACAATTTAGATTTCTCTGGGACAGTAGAGTTTCAAATCTTCTCTTCCAGTTTTTTCACATGTAACGTGGATTTAACCTTCCTGTGTTTCTTTCCTCATTAACTGTTACAGTGGCAATCAGAAATCATTTGATTAGCTGATTAGCAGAGTTAACTCTACGGAGTTAAAGTGGGTGACAGACTTGTACTTCCTGCCTTTCACTGGCTTCTGGAGCGTTCATTCAGTTGTGTGACTTTTGCTAAAGCTGGATTTCCTGATGGAACTTAGAATGTAACAGACTTCACATTTTGAGTCTTGACTCCAACAGAGGACTGAACTTTGAAAAGCCAAGTGGTGGGATTAATTTTAAACATAGAGAATAGTTAGAACTAATTAATTTGTTCCTCCCTAAGCTGAGTTTGTGGTATTTGGGAGTGAGGTTTTTTTTCACTAATAAGCTGTTGGTATTTCCAAGTCTTGCTCTTAAGCCCAGTCTGGTATTGGCACAACAGCAAGAACAGAAATGTGAAGATTGCCAGCATGCAGAGGGAGGAGCACAGAAAAATCTCCTGTCAGAGCCTGACTCATCCAGATTATGTTGGAGAGAGACCTTCCCAGTATCCCTCATGAATGGTCAGCATATTTTAAGCTTTTATCATGGGGAAAGTTCATGGAATAAGTTTAAAAATAAAAACTCCTAATGACTGGGTAATAAAGGAGGGTACTAGGGAAATACCAAATGTTTTCGTTGGCAGTTACTGAGAATTGCTGTCTTATATTGAGGATAAGTGGCAAGAATTACTTCATAATGAAAAGGCCTAAGAGCAGTTCTTGGTCCTGCTGCTACAGTAACGTCACAGAGGGAATTAAACCCATAGACACGTTTCAAGTAATATGGAGAGAGCTACAGCTTGAAATAAAATGTGACCTTTAAGTGGCAATGCAGAGACCCAGAGCTTTTTGCTTTGGTCTTTTGCATGCCCTGGGACATTCTGAGGTTTTCTAATAGGTTTGTGCTTCTTGTCTTGATTAGTTGAGGGTTCTTGCATGCAAGATTAGTGGATGGCTCTCTTTCTGAAGGAAGTTTTGTAGCCTGGAGTGTATGAACGCTGTGACAACTGTAATACAGACCTGAGGCAGCAGGAAGGGCCAAAGGGCACCTGTCACTGGATATCTGTAGCAATATTTGCGGCTGCGTAAGGGAGGAGGTTTGGCAATAGTCAATATTGATCGAGGTCAACATCTTCAGCTGATACTGGAGAAGGTCTAGAGTCACTGGAGGATTTTAAGAGCCTGTGTCCATCTGGATGTAATTGATAGAAGGTGTATTTTAGGAATTCCCTGCTCTGAACTTCAAGTTAATGTGTGACGTCTTGGGTTGTTGTCTTGTGGCTGAGAATGGTTTGGGTTGGAAGGGGCCTTAAAGTTTATTTTGTTCCAGCCCCCCTGCCACAGGCAGAGACACTTTCCACCAGGCAGAGGCATCTCTGCCTTTTGTCTTTGTGGGTGTGCCAAAATCATCACCTGGCACTCCCTGAGAATCTCTGTCCGTGACATGTCCTGTGTGTTGGGGACAGGTCTGTGCAGACCTGCAGTTTGTCAGGGGTGGCCTGTGACAACTGTGGGATTATTGTGTTGTTCTGCTCGCCTGTAAATCCTTGTCAGCAGTGAATTTACACCCGTGTGAGTGTTACACCTGTTGGCTTTACCTTGTGCTGTGCCCTGTGCTGGGGGTGCTGCTGTCCCACTGACCAGCGCTGCTCTGGCTGTGAGGAACACCTTGCTGGGACTGTTTGCTGCATCCTCACAGAATGCAGAGATCCAGCTGACAGGAACAGCCCCATTACCTGAGGAAATGGGGCGTGGAACCATTCTCAGACCTCCCTAACCTGACATTTAAACTGCAGTTCCCACCGAGTTCTGTTCTGGTGACAACTCACAGTGACTGAGGCACATGTTTTATAAAACACAGCAGTGCTTGGTCTAGGGCAGTCTTTTATTTTATTTTCCATCCTTACAGTGCTTACACAAACGCAGTACTTTTGCTTTTCATAAATACATAATTTCTAGCTTGACTGGAATTTCCAGTAGGGCTGAGAATTATTTTGCCTGGCGCAAAATAAATTTAACAAAGTGCCTATAGTTCAAACTCGGGCTTCATTTGTGATAGCTTAATAGAAGAGATGGTGTAGAAGGAGTACAGTGCTCTTGGTTTGTAGCTTGAATAGCCAGTGCTTCTGTAAAGGAATAAAATAATTACCCACTGTCTGCTTCAGGTTTTGCTGATCTAGTCACTGAGATTTTTACGGACTGTTTCTGAAGTAGATCTGGAGGATATATGTAACAGAATCTCATTTGCTTATGCTGAATACTGCTAATAGATTTAAACATGAAATTAAGTGTATCAAATTTTTTGAGCTCTCCTGGCAAGTTTACAAATGGGATTTTTTAATCTCCTTTATTGTGGCTTCTAATTGAAGGCTTTTACTTAATTCATGAAAACTGTTTAGAGTGGCCTAAGTGACCTTGAAACCATGAATTAGGTTTAATCCAAAATCCTCCAGTGGAGCTGGAAAGAAGCTGCAACCAAAGATTCTTAATATTGTTAAGTATTAACATGCTGCAGATCCTTTGACCTTTATCTGAGCTTTCACTGAGTGTGTGTGAGCACAGGCCAGCCCTGCTCCCCTCTGAGAACTTCCATTCTGGACATCACTTATCTAACAAGTCCAGTGATGCTTTAGGAAATGTGCACGTCATCTGTCAAGTGCAGTCTTTTTTTAAAAAAAAATGTATATTTAATGTTTCCTCAGGGTTACTAAGTGGTGCTTGCTCTTGATAACAAAATAATGCTAGTGGGATGATAAATAACCCTGAAATGAAGGGCTTTAATTAACCTGTTACTGCCAAAAAATCAAAACTCGAGTTCTTTTCTTACGATTTGCTGAAAACAGAATCTTTTTTCTTGTTTTCCCTTTGCATTGCAGCAAATGGAACAACTGAGGGAGAGGAATGTGTGGGAAAAGCTGCTGCTGTGCGAATGCAAAGTGTCCTCAGATTTGGATCATTCATGCCTTTGGATAATCCAGTCCTCTGAAGGATTCGATAACATTTTCAAGTAGTCCTTGAGGAGACTGGAATGTGAGTTGGGAACTGTGTGCTTTGTTCAAGGCATCTGCTAGTGGCTGGTGTCAGGGACGTGGTGCTGGAGCCAGCTGGCCCTGACCCCATCTCATCTGGTTATCTTCATGTGAAAATGAATGTGCCGTGGTTACTTCTCTTCTTGGCAGAAGAACTGAGGGTTGCCCGGTGAAATTGAGGTGATGTGATTCCGAGCATCACCAGGGGTTGTTGTGGAGGTCACAAGGATGTGCCCAGAAGGCATTTGGTGCAACCCAGGAGCCTTCAAGGGCTGAGTGTTGGTGCCCGTGAAACCCCAGTCCAGAAGTTTCTGGAGTAAGTTCTTAATGACTGTTGAGGCCAAGGAAATGGGGAATGATCTCTTTGTCAAAGCTGTTAAAAACATCTCCTGCAGGTGCCTGTCAGAACTGGGGGGCTTTGCTAGAGAAACACTGCAGCATTTCTGGCAGAGTGGGTGGGACAATAATCGAGCTCCTGGCTAAATAAATACTTTTTGTTCAGTTTGTTTGACTTACTGTGTCTGGCAGGCTTGGAAACCTGCTGCTTTTTGAGCCAATGCTGATAACTCTTATAGCTTTCAACTTGTTAAACATGCAGGTTGTTTACTTGTCCTCTAAAATGGAGGAGATACCAACATACTTATTGAGGTTCTCTGGTTCTCTTTCTGCCAGTGGCATTTTCTCTGCTAAATTGCAGTGGAATATTTGAAGTGTATCCCGTAATACACTATTCTGGAACATAGGGGATGTTCATAATTGTGTAAAAGAGGTAATGGTTAAACAGTGTAAGATTTTATTGGAGGTGTGCCACTTGTGGATCGCAATGCCCTCAGTTCTGGTGTTCCTGTTCAGGCAGCAGTGCTGGACTTTAAATACCTCAGACCAACAGAGACCCTGTTTAGAGGGTCCATAATAACACTCAGGACCTCCTTTGGATAAAAGGTGATGCACAGTGGAGTGACAATCACTATCCTGTTCAGTTTGAGGTGTTGGGAAATCACATAAAGAGTTCTTGGATTTCTTGTATCACTTTAACTTTTCGAACAACATGTAGCCTGTCGTCTTGAACAGAGAGGGGGAATCGAGTTACTTGAAACACACACAAAGATGCCTTAGTGGTTTATTCTAAAACTTCATTGTAGTTAGTTCAGATTGCATTTTCTTTTGGAATAGGAGTGAAACTCGGGTGTGGTGAAAGTGGGTTTGGTTCCCGTGTTTGTCACGGTGCTCTGAGTCACCCCCAGTGACTGCAGTTCTCACAGGGAACTCTTGGCTCTTCAGGGATGGGACCAGGAAAAGTTGGTGATTTTAGGCCGTGCTTTTATCCTGCTGTGCAAGCAACTGTAGTTAGGGAAAGTTAATTTCACTTTGTATCCTGTATCCAAAAAATTGATACAAGTTATTAATAATTCTTCTGTATTATGTTTGCCACAAGGAAGGCAGGTTCTGTGAAGTATTTCTGATGGTTTATTTCTTGGAGCTTATCTTGTTCTTAGGACGTTTCTCTTGCTGTTTGTTTGCCGTATTTTTTTTAGGCTTCCAGATCACCATAACTCGGGTGTGTTTGGCCTGACTTATATGAGAAGGAAGATTATCTACTCATTTTTTCTATCCTTCCTCTAACTGCTTGCAGCAGTTTTTGCCTCATTGTGCATTTTAGGGGCTTTTAGGACCTCCTTATTTACATTAGGAGCTAATTTAACCTCTTCAGTGGGGAAATACACAAATCCTGAATACTTTCCAGTTTGAAGCAGAAAACTTGCTCACACTTCAACCCTTGTAAGGCTGGAAAAGTTCCTGTTAAACCACACGCTGCTTTAGCTGGCTTCAATCGTGTGCAGGACGATGTGAGATTAGAGCTGTACTGCACGGACTGAAATGTAACACTTGATGTCCTCAAAGCTGCTACCGGGCCAACAAGATACTTAATGAACTTGGAAAAAGCATCCCCTGTGCTCTGACCTTGCAGCTCTGAACAGATCACTCGGGGACACCGACACTCAGGAGGGGCTGCAACTCATTATCTTTGCACCAGCAGCATTTTGTTCTCTTGCAGAGCAGCTGCAGGCTCTCTGGAATAAAGTTTCTGATGTTTTAAGCTCATGTTTGCTTTCAAACACGGCAGCATCTGATGTGCATCAGAAGGGAAGAGCACACAGGGAGAGGGATTCACACCCTTTGCACACTTGGAGTTGTGCTGTGCAGTCTCTTGGTCAGGAAAGCCTCAGTGTGTAAAAACACAGTTTAATGTCGCCCTACAAAGAAGTCTCACTTGGAGACTAGAACAAACAACTGCACCTGTGGATGGTGAGCTGAGCCACCTGTAAATGTAATAATACAGAAAAATAAAAACGGACTAGTAAATGTGAAATTACACCTCTAATGTATTTGTGTGGCCTTTGGTAAATGGAGAACATGAGACAATTGTTACATGTGCTGTGACATCAAAGTAAGGCTGAAAAATAAACATTTCTCACTTGAAATCCAGATAATATTCAACAGGTGGGAGGAAAATCTCATCACAGCAGAGTTTCTTTGGAATTTCCAGTGCTTCTTTGTAATGTTTGCTAATGTATTGTTCCATGCTTCTTGGTCTTGGTTTAAATCCTTGCCTTGGAAGTGGCTCCCTTCCTTCACCCTGAGTGCTCCACTCACGTCTCTCTTTGCATGATGGATCCATCCCAAACTTGAAAATCTGTTTGGTTTTTTTACTGTTCATGCAGTAAAGTTGCTTTCTAGGAATTTGGGACCTGATTTTCTGCTGGGTTTCTTGAGGACAAGAGCACAAGACTTGGCTATAATAGTTAATTCAAATTTAGTAACTGTCTGCAATTAAAGTTATTAATTTGAATACATTTTGCAACTGCTGCACAGATGGCTGTGAGACTGCGAAGTATTTTCAGGATGGTATTAAAATGTATTTGCTGTGGTCCCTTTTTCTGAGGGGAAATTGCTGGTTGTGTGGTGGTAGCCTGTCACCAGTCGCAGAGATGTGGTGAGTTCCATCAGCAATGTTCCTGCCCTGTGCAGAGAGAAACCTGTGCCATGTCCTGGTTTGGCAGGGCAGTGCCTCTAGGACAGGAAATTTATCTGGGAGCTGCACTTTTCTTGGCAGAAATGTGGCAGGCTGGTGTTTTCTGCTGCAGCAGGAGTGAGGAATGGTGCATTTTTACATAGTTCTGTGACAGTTAACCTGGAAATGTGAACCCACCCTTGTGGAGGGCTTGGCTTGATGCCCCAAAGTCCTGCTGACAGATATCCTGGTGTTCTTGTGTGAGTAAATTTGCCTCTTGGAATAGTGTGAACTTCTCTTCCTATTTTCAAGTGTCACTAATAAATACGCTCCTCACTTTGCTTTTACAAATAATGGCATGACCTGCCTCGGGGCATCAAATTAATGGTTTCTGGCACAAATGCATTTGCTAATTTAATCCTTGCAGCCAGCAGTTTTGTAGGGCTTGTGCTGTTTTCTGTCGTATCACTAGAAAGTTGAAAGTCACTTTGTGGGGATTGGAGGGGTTAGTTCACAGTGTCACACCGTGCAAGAGCTCTGACAAACAAAGACATGCCATCCCCAGCTTGTCTGCTGGGCAGATTCGGGTTCCTCCCAAGGTGTGAGGGTGATCCGGAGCAGCAGAGGTGCAAACAATGCCCTCATTTGTTTTCTCTGATGCCATCGAGGTGAGCTCCTTACTGTCTGTGCCTCTGTCCCTCAGCTGTTAGTGACCACCCATCCTCTTGCTGTGGTGAAGGGAACTGCTAAAGTTGTTGGGTATTTGATAAAACAGCTTCAAACTGCAGCCCTGGGAAGCAAACATGGTGTTTGGTGAAGCTGCAGCTGCGTGGACTTGGTCGTTCCTGGTGTGTGAAATAACTTGAATCGGGCAGGTGTGGGTGAAGCTGTGCCTCGTGCTCCCCCTGTTGCTGCTTGGTGTTCCAGGATATCCTGAACTCCACACAGGACTCCAGGGGTCACGTCAGAGTACGTGTCACCTTTCTTTCTTTTCCCGGCACTGCTGAACTGAAAATCCTGATGTAAAGCAGCAGGTGCCCAAACGGGAGTTAATTGGTTTCACTGTTTTACAGATGGGGTCGAGGATTCGGTCTGTTGGGTTCCATCTTTGGAAAGGACAGTGCAATAAATCAGTCAAACAGTGTTTTTGGACTCGTGTTTTATATACTACAAATGCTACTTGGTAAGTATTTATTCTGTCTAGAGCTTAAAGTCTATAGCTGATCTTTGGTGGTGGAGGAGTGCAATATATATTGCACAATCTGCAAGAGACCAGATAAATGCTAATGATTTTTATATCTCTTTTTTTTTTTGAGCACCAGTCTAATGATACATCTGTCCAAAGGGCTTGAAAACGCAACTGATAACAAGAGTAATTGCATTTTCCTCTACTGCGCTATTAATAATATAAGTGTCGAGAGTTTCTGTGCTGGTATTTTCACCTCAGTATATTATCTCTTGGATTGCGTGATAGAGAAGAGAAGAAGTAAAAATGGAATTTACAAGTTTTGCAGCAGAAATGGGGGAAAAAAGCACATGAAATATATATATATATATATGCATGTTGGTAATTGTATGATCTGCTATGAAGCTTGATAGAAGTAACTTGACTAACCTGTAACTTCACCGTAACTCACATCCCCTCATCCCAGGACGGTCAGAACCTAAACACTCCCCTCCAAAGAGCAACTTCTCAGCCGTCCTGAACTCGTGGTATTTTAACCTGATTTTGTGTGTCGCAGACTGGCTGGGTCAGGGTGAATTAGAGGCTTTTTGCTGTGTGTGGAGGGGCGGCGAGAGCAGCAGGAGTAACTTTGTGTCTCTCGTTGCAGGTATGACAGCGAGTGCAGTAGCAGCTCTGATCCTCATGACATCCTCCATAGTGTCTGTAGTAGGGTCATTGTACCTGGCTTACATTCTGTACTTCGTGCTGAAGGAATTTTGCATTGTCTGCGTCATCACATATTTGCTGAACTTCATTCTCTTTATCATCAACTACAAACGACTAGTTTATTTGAACGAGGCCTGGAAACGGCAACTCCAACCCAAGCAGGAATAAAACCTGTTTGAACTCTTGACTGACAGTCTGAAGAACCCAACTTCCATTAAGTTTATTTTGCAGTAATTTTTTATTCTCCATATCAGACACTCTCCCCGAGAATCATAACTGAATTTTTAATTATAAATTTGAAGGGGCCCCCAGATAATTTTTCTCTGCTAATCTTCAGTTTAAATGCGGTTATGAAAGGAAGCTCTAATACAATCAAAGACAAGCTTTAACTTTACTTTGAAGGAGTTTTAGCCACAGCAAAACCTAGACTCTGTTCCCCCTCCACTTGTGAAGTGGGTAACACTTGCTATAAAATACCCTGTATATAAATTCAGGTATAACAAGATGTGATCATGAGATACTCTAGACTAGCATCACCATATTTAATGTTGCCATGTTTACAGTATGTGTATTACTTTTTTTTTTTTTTTTTTAGCTGATGGACTTAGGTTTGACTAGGACTTATACTGTAAATAAAATTAGAACTATTTGTTTTCATCCCTGGAGAACTCCCTGTCCGATGGGTTTGGTTAGGAGCTGTCAGAGGGTTCAGCTCATGGTCGACTGACACGATGGAGGACGTGACCTCTGAGGAGAACACGGAGTTGCTGCACTCACTGCTCGTGCTTTCCCAGCAATGATGCTTGGGGTTGGTTCCATTTTTTTTTTCTCCTTTCTTTTTGTCTCCAGTAACGAAAAATGGAATTAAAAGCTGAAACCTGAAGTATGTTCATTAAACCACAACCTCGTTAATCTCTGTACAGAACGAAAATAGCTCCGTGTGGTGAATGGGAAGCTGCCACCAGGATATTCTATGCAGACTGGGGGTTGGTGTATCTTAAGTGTTCTGTGAAAGGACTCAGTTTCCATGCAGAGCTGGTTCATTTTGAAGCTGTGGTCAGCCAGCCAGTGTTACTAATGTTGGATGTTCTATGAATGCTGCAGTAGAGGATTGTGATTGCAGTGGAAGCCGCTGACTGAGCGGGGTAACCGAGTCGTGCACTGAAAAAGCCGTTCCTTAATTGATCTTCGTCAGGATCCTTGGGTTGTGCTATATTGGGAAATGAACTTTAGGCCTGACACACACACAAGATCCCTTGGAAGGGCAACCTGTTTAATGGGATAAGTAAGTAAATGTGCTTCTGAAAATGAAATGTGATATAGTGCTATCATTGCTCTTTCTAATAACTAATTGGAAAAAAAAAATTAAACTGCGGATTTAAACAAAGGAACAAAATTGTGCATGTGGTTTCTGCACTCAGTATTCTAAGGCTGAATGTTAAAGTGCCTTCTGTCTTAAAATCTTAAACCAAATATTTTGCGTTCAACTTGGCAGGCAGAAGTGTCCTTGCTTTAAAAATGAACAAACAAACAAACAAACAAAATTCCCAGCAAACCTGCTGGGGATAGAAAAGTATTAAGAGATACAGTTTAGTTTTTAGACTGAGAAGTGGTAGCAATATTGTTTCAGTTTAATTAAAAAGGTTGATGGTGATTTGGAAAAGTAAAATACGTGTTTCTGTCTCTGTGACACCAAAATGTGTAGGTTCAGCTACTTTCTGTAATTGGTGCTGTGCTGCTTTTTGCCCTTGTTGGCTTCTAAATATGAAGAATTCCAACTGCATACCCATTTATTTAAAGAATTAATTTAACTACTTTTTGGGGTTTTTTTCTCAAACATGAATGTCAGAGAGACACTTCCTTGAATGGCTAAGTGGATTATGAACACTAAGTTGCTGAGGATAAACTTGACTGTGAAACATGCAGTGTTTCCGTAGAGCAAATAGAATTTTTTTAGATTGAATTCACAAAATAGTATTTAAATTACTACTGAAGTCGTTTGCTGGTTTGTATCAAGGATGTAGGTGGAAACTGCTTTTATGTATAGAGTTCTGTGGTATGAGTAACATCTGTTGCATGTAACACTAAATTACTTGTCCCTCTTGTCTGACAGTTTTAGACAACAATTCATTAAATGCGTTTTGTATTGACCAGAGTATAGTTAAAGCTTGTCTTGATGTTTAGTTGTGTCTCTCAAATGCCTTGAACTTCGATATGAGGGGAATGAATGATGTTAAACTGGTCCCTCAAGGCTTTCCTTTGTTCTCCTCCGAGCCTTGAGGCAGTATCACTGTTTAATATGTTGTATAGATTTATTTTGATGCATTCCTGTGATCTACGCTGAGGCATCTTTTTTCCATCCGAGGAAGAGGTGAACACGTGCTGCCTGAAAGGGTCAGAGGCAGTGCTCACACCTCAGAGCAAGCAGCCATGGAGACAAGTATCATCTAAGGAGTACTTGGTCCAGTTTCTGGGGGGGGGAAAAACGCCCCGTCAGCTGAAAGTAGTATTGGTGTTGACTTAACTTCACTGTGTCTTGTGCTTGTCTGTGTGGGCATAGTCTGTTCATTCAGTTTGTTTAGTAAAAATGTTTAGGGCCAGATTTTCAGCAGTCGGTGTCTGCAGTCCTTGTTTGTGTGCACATAGGGATCAAATGGAGCTGGAGTTTGGTCTCTGGAGGAATTTGCAGCTACACTTTGTGCACCAACTTGTGAATCCCACCCTTAACGGTGAGCTCTTGTCTTGTGTGCTTTTCTTTTTTACTGGAAGTGATTTGCTAGAAATGGCCCGAATTCTTCTGTTTCTCTCTTGTGCTTCAGAAATGCCGTTGGCCTGAATAAAGGGCAGGATAATCTTAGCAGTAGAAATTTGGGCCTTTTTGCTTCCAGTTCTTTGACTCTTTCCTTGTTGCTCCCAATGATAGAAACAGCATCTTTCTTCCAGTAAAATGGCTCAGGTTATGATGTGAGGGAAATCAGGGGAGGGAGTTGTCCAACTGCCCCCCTGCCTGACCCAGCCAAAACAAATGTGGTGGGGAAAGTGTGGTTGGTACTGATGTCACCCTTCCAAATCCAAAGGCAAGTTCTGAGAAATCTCAAGGATACAGGAGTCTTAGTAAACACAGGTAAATAATACCTGGGCTGGCAAGGGACCAGGGGGATGTAACACAGATCCTCGTGGTTTCAACACTGGTAAGAACAGAGAGGGGAAAAATCATAATATTCAAACAGTAGTTCTGACTTTGAGCTCTTTCTCCCCCTCTTTGGCTCCCAGAATCACAGAATTCCTTTTAGATCACAGAGTATTCCCAGTTGTAAGTTCCACAGCAAGGTGTGGACTGGAAAGGCAAAAGAACCTCATCCCCAAACCTGCTTAGGAATTAAACATTCCCAAAATCCTCTTACTGTAAGGTACTTGCTACTCTTAAGGCCAACAAAGCATTTGAGTCTCGTTTAGGAAATGAATGTTCTTGGAAGTTTCCCACTGTAAAGTGTCCATGATGCTGAGGCCAATGAAACATTCCTGACCACCTTTGGTATCTGAAAGTGAGAACAAACCTCTTGTGAGGAGGTTTCTGTGTTCTGTGGGGGGTGTGTGCTGCTGTACAGAGTCCCAGTTGCTCCAGGTTGGGGAGGTGCTTCAGGCAGCACTCGGTGCTCCTCATTTACGTGGGCTAAAGTCAGAGATTGAATGGCTTTGGTTCTGCCAACGTTGTTTGAACGTGATCTAGACAAAACTGGTCCAGTAAAGATGAAGTATTCTGTTACCATAAAACTGTATTAAGCATGGCCTAAATATTAGGTGTTTGTTCTGTACAGTTTGTTCCATCAAGTATTTATTACTAGTGCTTTAAACTCCAAATTAAACACCCATTCAAGTGCAGTCATTGGGCAGATGTTCTTTTTGTCGATACAGGCCGAGAGATTCTCTTATCAGAGGTTGAGGATACGATTTTGCTAACAGGTAAAACAATGTAAATATGTACGAATTCTATTTGTTGCACATAACTTTTTTTGGTATAAAAAAAAAATAAATGTAGAAATTACCTGTGGACGTCTTGCTGCAATCATTCTTATGCTGCATTCATGCAGTCCAAACACAAGAGCTTGAATGAACCCAGAGGCCTTTTTGGACTCAGTCTGAGCCTTAGAAACTGTTTTTAATGTCAGTACTGTAATTCTGTTTCTAGAACTGTACTAAGTTTTGTTGGATTGTTTTTTTTTCCCAAGACATTGCCTGTGTTAGCAGTAGGTTAAAGCACTTAATTCCCCCCAGATTCCCAGTCTGTAGAATTCCTGCAGCTTCCCAACGTTGTGTGCACTGTGTGTGCAAAGGCTGAGCAGCTTTGACTTGAGGCTTTAAGTGTTTACAGTCCTTTAAGTGACGTGCAAAACCCCCCCAACATTCCGTGTGTGATTTTTATCCCTTCCTGCTTTATTGGTTCTGTGGGTCTTGAACCCGATCCCACCAGATCATAAAGTATCTGGAACCTGCTGTGAGTGTTCCTGGATTTGGGGGCTGAGGCAGCTGCTGGGAAGGGCTGGGCAGGGCACCTTGGGTTTAGGATTGCACTCAGCTGAACAAGCAGGATCTGAGTTCAAATATGTGCTTTTCACAGGCGTGGGTGTTAAACTGCATCTGTTTTGTTGGGCTGAAGGAAGGGACATCTTCATCTTCTGCAGCCCCAGGGATCTGAGCCCTGCTTTGTAACGAGTGAACAGTGTCAGGCCCTTCTCTGTGTTTTGGTATGTCATGTCTGTTGAGATGGGGAGGAAAATTATTTTTTCAAAAAATGTTGTCTAGGGATGGAGAAGTTGAAATGACTTTCAAACACTGGTAGTGGGTTTAAATGTGGTCATTGCTTATCCCATGGGATGTTTGGACAAGTGTCTTTTTACTGTGCATAGACTTTTATTCTGGGAGTTTAGTGCTATAGAAAATCTAGACTTAACGTGGTGTGAGGAATGAGGGTAGGATGTTGTTTCTTTTCCCCTAGAAACTTAAAACCAGTTTTTCTTAAGTCTGCAGTAAATATCTGTCCTCATTCTGCATGAGGCAGGGTGGAAGGTGGTGGTGTTTTTTAATGTAGCACCTCTAAAAAGAACAGAATTTGGCCACCACACAACATAAAACAGTATTTTCTTTATAGGGTCACAGATTTTGGTCGCTTTACTCAGCCACTAACACAAGAGCCAGTGTTAGAAAAGGGAGTCATAGCAACAGTTCCACACAGAGTCTGTGAACCGTGAAACTACAGAATTGTACCAACTACCCAAATCCATCAGGCAGCCCCCAGTCCTGTCACTCTGCTCTTGGGACAACCCTGGCATGTTGCTCTGAGACCTTTGCAGATGAAGAGTTCTGGGCTCTTCTTTGAGTATCGGTGTCATCTATGACAGGCTAAAGCCAGGCCTTCAGAGGCCCGAGACTGCAGCCCCAAAGGGACCTGATCACACCTTTAACTGGCTGAATTAGCACATGAATTTACCCAGGGCCCTACCCCAGAGTGCTGCAGGCCAAGGTCAGGTTTGGAACAGTTACCCTCTTAGACTGCTGTTACTGTAGTACAAAGTGAGAGATGAATATGAAGGAAGCCCTTCCACGCAGGGAGGTAAAACTGCAGGGAATAGCAGCAGCTTTGGTACTGTGAGTAAAACAAATAGTTTTTTGAAGTTCAGTTGATGTAGCACGTACCTGTCTAACACATTGTACCTGGCTGCTGTTGTATGAATTCCACGCTGTGCTGGAGGATGTTGGGGGTCCTTGGTTCAGACCCTTCCTGGCTGCTGCGAATGCTCAGGATTTCTCACACACGTCCTGTCAGGCACGAGAAGCTGCATCAACTCTGCTCCTCTGCACTCCTGGGGACAATCTGCTGTGACCTGAGTAGTGTAACTGTTAGGAGAGTGTAACTGGAAAACCTCATTTGCATTAGAGGGATGTGATGTTCATTTAGAGGTAACTTAGATTTAAGTTTTCAGCATTGATCTGTGTCATGTAATATGGAGTTGTATTTTTTTTTTTTTGGCATAAACAGATACCTCAGTCAGGATCTCTAACTTCAGCTCTCTGAAACTCTGAATATTTGTTTTACTGCCTGGAAACAGGAAGCCTCCAGACATGACTAAGCAAAGGAAACCAGTGTTTCTGATCTGCTTTGCATCAGAGGAACCAGGTGGACTAGAAATCACATGAGACTTGCAAGACTGGAGTCAGGCATAAAAGTTACTTAAACAAATTTAATACCAAATTCAGCATCATACCCTTTGATTTCATTTCAGAAAGAGGGAATGTGATGTTACTAGAGGAGGAAGGCAGCTTGATTCATTTGCTATCTTCCAGTATCTGTCTCTGAGAACAAATGCAGCTGCTTTGGGCTGTCGTTGGCGGGTGAATATTCCTTTCTTGTTCCCCAAAACACGTGTGGTCCCTACAAGAAAGTTATAAAACAAAACAAATGTATGTAACATGCTCTTAGAGCACCTCCTTGAACTGTTACAGTGTCTGTACCGAATCAGGTTAGGAGGAAGAGACCTGTACTTCCCTCCACACAGTCAGGTACAACAGGGAGCTTGGCTGACGTAACTGTGTCACCTTGGCACAATTAATTGATGCCACAGAGCAATACAGCTGCAGGTCAGGAGATTTACAGCTGGTAAGTTGATGGCACTTAATGAAGGTGTGCCTGTTAACTTGATCAGTTATTACATTTACAAGAGATACTCTTGCCACTGGCTCCACCCTGAAATTTGATGGTGAAGATGTTGGTGACCATTTGACTGTTCTGTCCTCAGTGCTGTCTGTGTCCCTTCTGCCCATTTTAGCTTTCAAAGGGAAGTAGAAAAGGGGATTGGAACACAGAGAGAGACTGGAACTGCAGCTGTGTCTCTGAACTTGTCTACATTTTCTCCATCCCCCTATTGGAAGCTGATTCTCCTTTTCTGCCCCCCACAATTACTGAGCTTTCTAATGCCTGGTTTGGTGCTCTACAGATTTATTCTTGGTGGTGTTTCTCTGCTTGCAGTTAACACTGACTGTTCACCACCCAAACTCACTGCAGTGGCATGAGCAGAGCTGGTTCCTCACCAGGTCCCTGAGCTGTAATTGTTTCATTTCTCTGTGACTGCACTGTAGGTTAAGGGACACCCCAAACTTTGTGACTGCACTGATCATTTATTAATAGTGGATGGAGTGTCTTGACAGACAGTTGTCTGCCAGTGTGGCATCTGCTCCTCTACTGCTAAACCTCTGCCAAGTTAATAATGCATTATTTCGGGTGCTCTGTTACTGAGGGCAGTTGTAGATGAAATAGGAGCCAAGTGAGACCTGTCCCTGAGAGCTGAATGAAGGTGAATTGAGGGTGGCCAAGAAACAGGAGCAATCTGGGGCTGCTCACAAGCTCTGCTCTTGTGCGTTATTATTACATATTATATATTCTGGGGATAATCTCTGCAGGTGGGACATGCAGGAGCTCAGGATGAATAGAGGATGCTTTAAGTACCTTTAAGGACCTTCCCTCTCTGCTCTGGTCATGCTGGATTTTGTCACAGGAACCAGCTGTTCTCTCTCTCGGTAAACAGAGGCCCTTTTGTCCTACCCTACAGCACAATGTTGTGTGGCATAAACCATCTGAAACTCACAGAGAGGAGGGAGAGTTGTGTAGAACACAAATAGAAGCTTACCTTGGTTAGTCATGAAATCAGCAAAGTTCCATATGAGCTCCCCAATCACATACTCCTTCCTCTTCTTGTCCAAAACAGAGTGGTACTCCCTGAGCACAGCCTTCTGGTACTCCTCAGTGAACATGACAGGTGGATCCTGCAGGGAAAACAGGTGGCCTTGAATGCAGGTGATGGTAAATCCCCATTTACTCAGGACCTGCTTCCCAAAGACAAACTTCAGGGTTGCTGGGTCTTTCCACTGCTGCTGCTTTAGCTGTGGCTGTTCAGTGACAACTGGCAACCACTGACATTGCAAGGGGCACCATGACATGAATGTCCAGTGTTGCATCTTCCAAGTAAACATTTACTGCAGCTGCCAGAGTTTGGAGCACTTAGTCAAAGCTAAAAACCCCCCTTTAGGTCGACTCTAACCTCTGTTAGTGGGGCAGGATTACAGTCCTGGGGTCTTTTGGACAGTCACAACTCATTCATCACAAAACCAAGTGAGGCTCAGTGCCCACCTCCCCCCCAGCTGAACTGTGCTGCCCCACAGGATCTCCAAACTTACACTGTGAAGCCCAGGAACTGAGTCTGCTCCATATTCACTCTGGATAATGGGTTTTTGGTAGGTTTTATACCAGTTCTCAAACTGTGCTGTGAGTTGCAGTGGAATCACCTCCAGATGGCCTGGGTCATGGTACCAGGAGAAGTAGCTATTGACACAAATCACATCCACGTAGGGAGCCTACAAAAAACAGGGTGAGAGTGTTTTGTCACAGAACCTCAACACAGACACCTTCTCTCGAAAGCTAAATCCTCCTGTGGGTTCATTTTGTGGAATCCAGGTTTATTACACGTAGAGTGAAGTCTTTTCCCCCATAACTCAGGCCCTGCAAAGGTAGTATCTTTCCCAGAAAAAGAAAAAAAACAGGATAAATGTAATAAGCTAACAGCCTATGGATCTGACATTCTCCTTACAGACTTAGGAAGTCATAGCAAAGAGTTAGACAAGATCAGCCTCTTTCATCCTCAGGTTTGTTAGACGTTTTTGTTTCCAAGATGTCTCTGGCTTGCTGGTACACTGAGCTGTACTTTTTTGAGTATTGGAATGTGATTATTACCAAGTCAATGGTCAAATATTTTGACTAACAACTCAATCCGTGCATCGATGGTGCAATACTGCAAGTTCTATGCCATTTCTACCACATGGACAGTGAGAAAAGGGCACAAAGCCCACTAAAAATAAAGTGATGTTGTATGTAACTTGTTCAATGTTCTCTTAACATGTTTTGTAATAAAAGGAAAAAAAAAAGTTCTAATATCACATCAGTGTATGGGGTCTGTTCTTTGGCTCTGTTCTGTGCTCCTCCAGTGGTCACAGCATTCCACAGGGATGGGGGGACTGGAGTTGGTGCAACACTAATATCCAAGGGCAGATCCCTGCTGGGCTCCTTCAGAACTAAGGCCATCAGGCTGTTTTTCCCTGGGGTGGGGAGGAACAGGCCTCGAATTCCAGGTGAATTCCTGCTGAGTACAGAACAGCTTGAAAAAAATGAGTGTAACTGTACAGGGTCGTGTGGTGGTGCCAGGTACCACCAGACTCACCTGCTGCAGGTGTTTATGGCACAGCAGGGACAAGGGGCATTGCAAATACCCTGGAAATAAATGTATGTGTTAAAGATCCTCAGTTCTTGCTGTAGCCAAAGGCACGGAGAGCCAAGGAAAAGGGCTCGGGCCTTGGGCTTCAACTGTGATGCTGGAAGAGCTTTTAGATTATTCAGCACAAACATCTGCCAAAGAAGATCTAGAGCAGTTTAAAGCAGGAATTAAAGCAAAGCTTCCTTCCTTTAGACTTCCACAAGGGTTGTTAGTGTTTTAAAGAGGTTTAAGCTTTGGCTTAATTGCAAGTGAAAATCCTGAGCATTAGTAAACACAATCAGTGGAATAGCAAAGCACGACAATATTAATGGAATTCAGGGGTCTAATCCTGCATACACAGGACTGTCCTCTTTTACAGATACTTTTTTTTTATCAGCTGGACTACAACTACGGGATCAAATGCTTTGTACTAGAAACAAAAATCCAAATTTTCTTTTGCTTTTCCCTGTTAAATATCTGGAGTAAACACGAGAGGGTGAAGGACTGTAAAATAAGTGACAAGAAGAGGAAACTTAATGTATGAATTTAAAAAAAAAAACAAAAAAACAAGACAACAACACTAGAAAATAAAGTCAACTTACACCATGATCAAGGGCGTAATTAGCATCTGTCACAAAGGTTACTGGTCTGGAGGGATCCAGAGCTTTAGTGTGAGCTATCACTGTCCTGTTTGCAAACACCAAAGCAAGAGTTCAACAACAGCACAGAGAAGTCCAGCCCCATCTCCCCAGACTCTCTGTCCTTCCCCCCACCCCGAGCCGGCTTTGATTTAGCAGCCACTATTTTTAATTAAATAAAGAGATTATCTGTCACGAATTGGTTGCTCTCCCACCTGAGAGGGAGCAGAGTGGAAGCAGTCCAAGCACAGGCACACTGATCTGATTGCTGGTGCCAGCAGCTCAGAAGTTGGAGAAGGGACAGCGAGTTTGAGGACAACACTGTAAAAAGGTTAATGGGAAGTTTGTGCACAACTCTTGGGGTGTGTTCCTGCAGAAACACGAGGCCTTATCCCCGTGCCAGAGCAGGCAGAGGTTGGATGATCTGAGGAAACCCCGAGTGAGATTGGGAGGGTCAAGCTCTGCTGCAACCCCAACACTGCAGGAGGGTGGTGGATCCCCCTGATGAACTTCACAGTTCCCTCTTAATGCACCTGCAGCTACTAGGGACAGTCTGCTGCCTCATTACAGGGTTACCTCTAGGCTCTCCAAAGCTTAAATCTCTTCAAAAATAAAACCAAGGGGTCTGTAGAGACTTGAAACAGCGCCTTTGAAGTGGCGTGGCAAAATCCCCTGCAGAACAAGTAACTGGCAGTAATTGAAGAACTTTGTCTTCACAATTAAAGGCCAAATATTTTACAGCTTTGCTGTAATTCTCAAAGAATTTTGCACTTATCTTCCAGTGGTAATAAGGAATATCCTGTTCCCATTGGGTCTGATTTGGTTGATCCTTAGCTCAAGAAGAGATGCTCAGAACAAATGGATTCCTGGTAATTTTGTTAAGTCTTACTGGTTCAAAACCAACAGGTTGAGACACTTGTGCAGCTCTGAGCATCACTTCAACACATGCAGCAGTTACACTTCCAGTTTGCATCTCCAGGTATGGTTTCAGGCTTCCCAAAAAATGCCTGCCCTCTCTTACTGCTTCTCTGTGCCATCCCAAAGAAAGAAGAGGCATCACCTGCCAACATTTAAGCCTCAGCTCTGTCCAAGCACTTACTTGAAGTAGAAGGCTGCTGGGGGCAGCTCCGAGGCCGGCTCGTTGGCTACTGACCACATCACAACTGACGGCCTGTTCTTATCCCTGCGGATCAGCTCCTCCATCACAGCCAGGTGATGCTGCAGGGACTTGTTCCCAAAGCTCTCCCTTAAGGACAAAAGGAGGTGAGACCCAGTGAGAGGAGAGTGTGAAATCCATCCCTGTGAAAACTCTGGGCTGTTCAGGCACAGCTGAGCCTTGACACCGAGTATGGCTCCTGCCCTCCTTCCCCAGAGCTCACTGCACAGTTCAGGGCCGTGGGCTGGGCTCACTCACTGGGCCATGTGGCCAAACGCCCTGTGGTTGCCCAACCTCTTGAGGCAAAAGTGGCGCAATGGGATGATTTCTAAATAGAGCAAAGTCCTCCCATTACCAGGACAACGGGCAGGAAGGGACAGTTTTGGAGTGGCTCAGAGAGGAACAGAGGGACGAGGGAAGGGTCTGATTGGTGGTTTCTTACGGTAGTTTGATGCCCACCCCCGGGCACTCGTCGATGACCACGATGCCGTAGGCGTCGCACAGGTCCATGATCTCCTCGGCGTAGGGGTAGTGGCTGGTGCGGAATGAGTTCGCCCCCAGCCAGCGCAGCAGGTTGAAGTCCTTCACAATCAGGGGCCAGTCAAGGCCTTTGCCACGGATCTGTGGGGAGAGAGAAATCATCCCCTGTCCCACTGCCCTGCCAGGGCTTCTCCCCAAGCATTAGCTGGGCACCACAGCTTCCCTGCTGGGTCCATCTCCAGCACTGCCAGGGACCCCCAGAGCCACTGTCACAGTCAGAGGGGGTTGGGTAGGAAGGAACCTTAAAGACCATCTCAATTCCACCCTCCCTGCCATGGGCAGGGACACCTTCCACTATCCCAAGTTGCTCCAAGCCCTGTCCAACCTGGCCTTGGACACTTCCAGGGGTGGAGCAGCCACAGCTTCTCTGGGCACCCTGTGCCAGGGCCTCCCCACCCTCACAGCTGACCAAGTATGTCTGACAGGAAGCCACAACTGGAGACAGTTCAGCACAGCCCAGGCTCACCCATGTGCCCTGAGGGATGTCAGGACTATGGCAGGACTGGGCCTGGTGTCCCCTTAGAGCTGGTAAAAGTTCACCCCTGGCAGCTCCCAGCCTGGGAGGAGGGTTTCAGGGAACAGTCCCTTTGAGAGGAGGGGAGGGAAGTCCATGAGGTGAGGGGTCCCTGGGTGCCCCTGGCGTGGGTGCCCACACTTACATCTGCATCTTCATGCTTGTTGACGCCGTGGAAGTAGAAGGGCCGGCCATTGATGAGGAACTGGGTGCTGGTGACGTGGACGGTGCGGATGCCGACCGGGAGCATGTACACGTCCTCCAGCAATGCCCCGTTCACCTGCGCCTGCATCTTCACCTGCATCCCCAGGGACGAGTGTAAGTGAAGTGCTGGGGCTCACAGAGGTGCCCTGTGCTCCCTCCCCTCTGTCGGAAGGGACACCTGGACCTCCCATCCACTTCCCAGCCCTGCTCCTCACTGCTGCTTCAGCCACCTCCCGTGGACCTCAGGGCAGGAGCCAGGTCTGTTTAAGCAGAAAATAGAAATCTGAGCTGGGGAAGCTGAAGAATGAGAAATGAGCCCTGGACGACCCTTCTGGGCCTTGCCCACACCAAGAGATTCAGTATCTTTTTCCCACACTCATCTGGCCCTTTTCATCCCCTCAGGAAAACCAGCAGCACACGTGTGCCCTGCACCTTGATACCAGGCAATGAGTGACAGGTCACCAGTCATGAACCTGAACCTCTGGAAACTGACAGCAGCTCGTCTGCCCTGATTTCTGCAGCTACACATCACTACAGATCCTTAACTCACACAGAATCCTTCAGGCTCGAGCTATGGAAGCTGAACTCCTGTCTTGCAGAGTGGGAATAAAGCTCTTTGTGTGGCAAAGCCTGTGGAAGAGGTTATCAGCCTGCTCCTTAATTCTATTGGACAGCCAGAGTGAACACACAGAAAGGAAGAAATGCCACTTTACCTCTAAGGAGTAGAGGTATCCAGGGTTCTCATGCATCAGGTAAGGCCACCAAAGATTTGGGTTCAGGACTTTGAGCTCTCCCTCTGGCCCATCGCCTGTAGCAACCACTCTCCCCTCCTGGTCACATAAACTCAGGGACAAGGAATAGTCTGTGCTGCCAACAACTGACACCTGGTATTGCACCATTGCTGGTCCAAAGGAAACAAAAACTAATCAGAGGCTGACACAGCAGGGATCATGCATGTATCACACGTTGGAGGGTTTTCACACAGCAGCATTAAAAATGAGGGAGATGTAGAACAGAAGCATGACCTGTCTTGTGGTCCAGAAGTTACACAGATCTTGCTGGAATCACACACTTAGAGATCTTCCTGCCTTAAGTGGCAGAAAAACTGCTCCTACTGAGCAATTCTACTTTGAGGAACACCTGATCATCCTTCCACTTTAACAGACTCTTGCAACTACTTCTTTTTCTCTTACTGCTTCTGAACACTTGACCACATTCTTGCAGCTGCTGAGCTGTGCAATAGGCC
Organism: Pitta sordida; assembly: GCA_013390025.1. Classification (NCBI taxonomy): domain Eukaryota; kingdom Metazoa; phylum Chordata; class Aves; order Passeriformes; family Pittidae; genus Pitta; species Pitta sordida. The sequence continues at coordinate 3,963 of WEKX01022734.1, read as the reverse complement.
AGCTCAGGTTCAGGAGAAAGCCACTAGGAAACAAATTCTAACAGAATTTTGCAGGATATTTTCCCTGCTGCCCTTGTCATCTCCATTTGGAGTCTGAGGCAGCAGCTGTAATTGCTCTGGACCTACCAACATTGTCTGATGAAGTGGTTGTCACAGTAATGTCATCTATGTAGACAGAAGGAGTGGTGTAGAGCACGACTGGGCGATGGATTCCAGCATAATTAAAGAAATCAAACTTGATGTTCTGTACAAAATAGTTCTTGGGATACCTGAGTGAGCAAGACAGGAGAAATGGCCACATTAAGTTCTGTTACACAAGAACTGCAAATGGATGCTGACAATGCAAAAAAAAACCCCAAAAAAGGTAATCACAGCTTCTGGCTGGTAACACAGTCTCTACAACAGGGTGGATCTGTCGTTTAGTGGTGCTCCTACTGCTGCACTGAAGGATTCTGCCAGCAACAAACACCTGATGCCCAAAGAGTTTGATCCTCCAGGCTAGCTGGTACTTGCAGTTTGCAGCTGAATTCAAGCTTCTCAAACCTGCCACCGATTCCACTTGACAAATCCCTTACTCTCAGCTCCCTGTGTCTAAAACAGATGGAACAACTCAGTGCTGATTTCTTTGGCACCAAAGCCTAACTCCTCCCTGCTCCACTGACGGATTTCAGCACAAATACAATTCCATGCTTTCATGAGTTGCTTGGAGGGTTTTACGCACCAGCAGCTGAATAAACTCCCACACTCTCACCCCCGGGACTAGCCCAGCACCTTGGCAACTCACCTCGACTTGTCACTCATGTACTCGATCGAGCCCGGGGGCAGAGTGTGGGGGGTCAGGGTGTTGTTGAGCGCCACAGTGATGCGGCACAGGGGCCCTGGGCTGCCCTGGACGATGCTGCTGATTTCTGCCTCAAAAGGGAGGTGCCCCCCTTCATGCTCCACCACCTGCACCCCGTTGACCCACTGCAAGAGAAGACACTTGTGAGCCCTCCAAAATGGGGTTATTAGGCTTTTGTGGCAAGCGAAGCACAGAGAAGGGAAGGAGCCCAGCAAAGGGCAGGCGGATTCCCAGTAACTCTGATCCTTTTTCTGGGCTCTTGCTCCTCAAAGGATCAGTCCAGCAGCCCCTCCTTTGCTGGGAGCTGGGTCTGGGTCACATACAAGTGTCACTGAGAGACGCAGTTCTGGGCAGATCTGGCAGTGAGGAAATGTTTAGTTACTAGTCCTGATACTGGAGAATCAGAGAAACTGGAAATCACGGCCAAGTTCTTGGCTGGGGGAAAACAGGCACGAGCTAAGAAAGTAACAAAGGGACATGAAATTTAGGCACAGATGGATTTGCTGAACAAGCCACGGGACCGACCCCAGTGCAGGACAGTTTCACATACCACGATGGAGTAGTAATGGGCACTGCCAAAACGCAGCACCACCCTGGTGCTGGGGGAGTCCTGCAGCCAGCGGGGAGGGAGCAGCACCTCCTTCTCATACCAAACCCAGCCGATGTAGTTCTGCAGCCCGGGGTCCTGGGTGATGTCATTGAAGCTGGCGGGCACTGGCATGTCGATCACAGGGCCAGTCTGGCAGGAATTGCATAGAAAAGGAGGTAAGAGATCATTTTAAAAGAGAAATGTTACTGTCTTGGGTTGTTGAATCTGTACTGGAGGAGTCCCCCTCCACTGACAGCCTTGCAATCCCTTTGCCAAGAGGAAATACTTGGGAAAACCTGTTTAGAAACTGTCACAGGTCCTACACAAGTCCAGGCACCAGGCACAGGAACTTGCCTGTTCCTACAGGAAGCAACTGCTCATATCTTTTGCCCTCCTGACATACAAAGAAGTGCTTTCATTAGTGGTTCTGGCAGCATGGAATCAGGGAAGTGAGGGGAGAAAAAAACCCAACCATTTTGTTGTTTCAGCCTGGGGCTTCCCACAGCCTGCAGCTTCCTCTGCACAGCTCCAGTGAGCAGTGCAGGGGCTGTTGGGGCGCTGCTTGTCAGGCTAAGAGGGTGGCAAGAGTAAATGGGTATTTTGGGACAGATTCTTCAGGGAAGGTTCATGGAGACTGTTTGGGGATGAGTTCAGCCTTTTGCACCCCCTGAAAGCAACAGGTATTCCTTGGGATCACAGTAGATCCAATTCCCCTGCTTATTTTACCATAAGGCTTAGAGGGAGGCAGTGTCACGACACACTGAACACTGAGGCACCCAGACGTTCCTGTTCATTTTTAGCACCTGCTGCACTTGTGATGTTGCACAACCAAGGGCTGCAGCAGCTTCCCCTTTCCTGAGGAAGCCTTTCCACGGAGAGGGGTATGAGGAAGGTCTGGCTGCCCAGGCTGAGCATCATGTGCTTGGCTGACTCAGCACTGGCCCTGCACAGAACTGTGCCCTCACTGTGCACCAGAAAATCCTAGTTTTGGGTAATGGTGTTAATTTCCTAACAGATTTCAGTTACACCAAAACTCGTCTATCAGCACTCAGAAACTGTGAAATAAATACGTAATTCCAGTGCCCTTTGCAGAGGTGCTTTTGTTTGTTCTGAGCTGCTGAGGGCAGCCTGGCTCCTGGGCACCTGGAGGAGGCTGCGCACCATTCAAACGCTCTCTGGCTTCCGAGCAGCTGCAGGATCCCCAGAGACTGCTGCTAATGACGAGTAACCTCTGCTGCTGCTAATGAGAAGTAACCTCTGCTGCTGCTAATGAGGAATAACCTCTGCTGCTGCTAATGAGGAGTAACCTCTGCTGCTGCTAATGAGGAATAACCTCTGCACGGCCATAACCCAGCGCGGGGCGAAGGGCAACCGCTCTGCGAGCCCGGGGATGGGGGAAGGAAGGCAGGGAAGGAGGAAAGAAGGGGAAAGCGGGAAGCCTGGCTTGGAGGGGACCCCCCCCGGGATGGGGCACCCCCGCCCCGCTGCCCCCGGTACCTCCCGGAGCGGCTGCCGGTACCAGCGCTGCGCGAACCCGGCGTTCCTGCCCGGGGACAAATCGGCGCGGAAGCTCCAGAGGCCGCCGAGCTCCCTGCGCTCCCGGGAGGGGGTGTCCCGAGGCTGCAGCATCCCGGCAGATCCCGCCGCCGGCCCCAGGAGCAGCGGCAGCAGCAGCAGCAGCAGCAGCGGGCGGAGGAGGAGGAGGAGGAGGAGG
>WEKX01022733.1:63867-79552 GCA_013390025.1 Pitta sordida | reverse complement strand
GAAAAAGGAAAAAGGAAAGAGAAAAAAAAAAGAAAATAAGTAAACAAGAAGAAAAATGGAGGTCTCCCAAAAGCTGGAGAAGAACCCACCTGAGCAGCCCCTCTCCAGCCCCACACAACCACGGCTGCCAGAGACCTCCACCCAGCTCCCTGCCTCTGCCGCCGCTGTGCGAGCTACCCCAAAAACTTTTTTTCCTTCTCAGTTTTTTATTTTTTTTTTTCTCGTCTTCTGGACAGAGAGAGAAAATGACCTTGGTGTTGCTAAGGACCAGTATCCACAAGCCAAAACACAAAGATACGGAATATATACACACCACCCTAGGACACTCCTGTTGCCTGCATTAGACTAGAAACATTTCAGGTATGTGTGGTACACTGTAGCCAACACCTCCTGAGATATATTGAGGGGTCTCATTAGGGCTTGTTTCCTCAAGTTTTGGCTCACCGTTACACTGCTCATCAGCAGTGAGCCTCGTTTTGTCCCTTTTGGCATCTGACAATAGCAGAGTCCTCTTGAGTCTTTTCTGTTGAAGCTATTATTGTTTGTCTACTGTAGTCACTGGAAAAGGATTTAAATTTAGGATAATCTAGGTTGTTATTATGCTCTGGGATGTGCTCTTGGTCGCTGTACGGGTATTAGATGGTGAGTTGGACTAGATGATCCTTGTGGGTCCCTTCCAACTCATAATTTTCTGTGATTCTGTGATTCTGTGATAACCCATTCAATACCTTGACTAAACAACTAATTAGCTTGCATTGCAGCATTGCCTCACTTCTGTGGTTAATGAATTGTAGTAGCTTTCCAAAGCCCAGAAAAGAATCATGTATGTACTTTATACAATATAAAAAAAATTAATACAATTTTGAAAGGGAACTTTTTTGACAGGATATCTATTTGTTTATTTTTAGGGTGTTCTAGAAAGTAGCATGATGAAATCAAAAGCTTTGCTTCAAAGCAGGAGTTTGAGTCTGGCTCTCCTGTGGTCCTGACAACTCATCTAATTGTGGCCTTTGAAGAGAAGTCTATCTGTTCTCATCCAATCCTTCTTTTCCCTCACAAGGTGTCCCAGCTCACAAGAGGGTATACAGTACACTCTGATCACACCTCCTTACTAAGGAAGTCCAAGATAGCTAAAATGAGAAAATGCTTTAAGTTTACATCCCTTGCAGACTAAGAATACAGCAAAAAACATGTAATTAAAGATTTAGGCAGGTTATTACATGTCCTGGCAGAAAATTCCGTGTTGAAGAACTTTAGGCATCACAAAGGAAATGCAGCAACTGAAAGGGGATTTTTTGAATGCCAGCGATGCTTAATTTGGATTAATAGCTGAATTGCCACTTTAAAAATCTAAACCTCCATAGTGAACCTTCATTTGATATCATGTTGTTCACACAAAAATCAACAGCTCTGTGGTAAATCCCATTTTACTTTCACAGGATATCTTAAATGCTTTAATATATGAGGCTTTAATGGGTTTTCCTGCTGATCTAACAAGTTGGAGTGAGTATCACAACAGTAACATTTCAGTATAGCAGATACCAGTTTGCTCCATTGGCCTGATCTCTCATCTACCAGCCTTCAATGGCAACATTTTTTATGCTATTATTATCATGTGTTATGTATCATATTCAGCAGTGATCTTATTATTTAACCAACAAGTCAGCACTTTTCTAAACACGTAACAATTTCTTTCTGCTGCAAAATCTTCAACTTGCAAGTATCCCTGTGTCATATAGAAGAGTAGTGCTCACCAACTGAGATGAGGAGAGATGGGAGTAAGCTATGAATTGTTAACAACACATTTAATACGCAACTTCATACTTGAAGACAAATAATTCTCAGCTGCCTGCACAGAAGAACATTACCAGAACTTAAGTCCCTTATATGAAACTAATTCCAGAAGCAGATGGTTGTATACAACTTTGATGGCCATTCAGTTTCTGTATTGCAAATAAAATACTTGCTAGGCTTGGTAAAACAAAAGTAGAGTACAGCTGTCTTATTTGTGTATATTTTGACTAAGCAGACATAATCAGTCTATAAATGATATGGTGCAGTTAAAATAAAAAAAAATTATTCAAACCGTGTGTGTCACTTAGAGTCATTATTGAACATATGCACCCAAATGAGTAGACATCAGGCACCTGTCCTCTAGGGGCAATTCATCAAAGCAACATAAAAGTAAACTATGGTATACCTCTTTCTAATAAGAGGAGCAATCCTTCTGACATATAAAGAAGCCTAAAGCATGAAGTATAATCAAAATTATAATTAACTGTCATAAGCCTTGAGCAAATGTAAAGCACTATCTGATTTATGAAACTTTGATCAGCCTGTGATTAAATTATTTTTAGAGATATGCATTATGTGTCAGATCGCAATTATCCAGAGATGTTTTACCTGCAGGGAACTCTGCTTGTTCATTTCATATAACATTTTTTGTACAGAATGGCTCTATAAAGTGCATTTTTGGTAGATTTCTTCTACAAAGATTCATTTTTCCCAGACTTCATCTTACTGTATTTGCTGTTCCTGGAGATATAGGAAAGACAAAACCGCTAGATAACAAATGCTGTGTACAGGTTTTCTGGATTGGGAGAGATAAAAGTGCCTTTTTTAAAGGAAAACAAATGGGTTTTCAACCTGTAAGTTCTGATTACCTGCACTATCCTTATTATTGAAAGCAGTGACTAATAGCTGTTTCTTGCATGGAGAGAAGGACTGAAAAGGAAGCTGTGGGGCAAAAAGGTCAAGAGCTACCAGCTTATATAATCTAATATCACCGATCTGTTGCATCACTCTTTAGACCTGGAACAGTATATAAAATGAGTAAAATTTTCACATACCATCTCAGATTTGTTTCACCACCTTTCTTGTTCATCATTCAATTTTTTTCCAGGGCCATATGGGTGCCTTTGTGACAGCAATAATCCCTTAGCCTCCTTTCCCTGGTATATATATATTTCTGGTATATAAGCATAGTAGCTTTGCTCAAGGGCTCTACGCAAATTAATGAGTTCCCTACTAAGTGGGCCCCAGCCAAAAAAGCAAAAGCAGGAAATGGTTAGCCTGTGCAAGAAGTTGCGTGTGACCCTATCCTATGACCAATGATCACCCTTAAGGGGCTTATATTTGTCTTTGTTTCATGATTTTTTGAACAAAAATGTTAATTTTGATGAAAATTACATTAACTTCACAGAATCACAGGATATTCTGAGTTGGAAGGGACCCACAAGGATCATCAAGTCCAACTCTTAAATGACATCACTGTCCCTTTAGCATTAAATAATAACCTCTTTTTCAGGTAAGGATTATGAATGGACCACATAATGTCAGCTCAGGAGGTAGATTTATACAGAGCAGATGTAGCGAAAAGACTGCTATGCCTATAACCTCCGAACCTCTTGCTTCCAACCTTCATTGTATTCACAGCACAAAAGGAAAATTTCCTGTTCTGCTCAAAAAAAAGTCTTTTAGCTCCTAATGTGAAGTTTACTTTATCTCTTCACATACAGTAGATATTTTTTTTACATGTTTTCATTTTTACACATTTAGGTTTTCTATCAATTCCACTGCTACATGCCATTCTAAATAGAAGGAAGAATGACTGTGAAGAAAAACCACATCACATCAACAATAGAGACCTTTTGCAACAATCTGTACTACTTTCCTGATTCTCTTGCAGCTTCCCCAAACCCTAACTTCCTGTCTACATATTTTTCCTGGCGGATTCTCTGCACCAAAACTTGTCAACATTTAAGTACCAAGTTGATTTTATTTTACTGCCATAGTTATTCCACTNTTGGAATGGTCTGCCCAGGGAAGTGGTGGAGTAGTCGTCCCTGGAGGTGTTTAAGAGAAGACTGGATGAGGAGTTTAGTGACATGGTCTAGCTGGGAGCATGTTGGGCTGGATGGTCCTGTGGGTCCCTTCTGGCTCGGAGTGGCCTGTGAGCCTGTGAGGCAACTAGGTTTATGTTCACCACTCTGGGGTGTGCGTTCGGTCTCTGTACGGGTGTTAGCTGGTGAGTTGGACTAGATGATCCTTGTGGGTCCCTTCCAACTCGTAGTATTCTGTGATTCTGTGATTCTGTGATATTTGCCAATAAGTGCACCTGCTGGTATCTCTTATTTCAATGAGCAATATGTGCTAAAATGTCGAGATCTGGTAAATCTACAACTCTGCTAGGGCTTTGCTGGCCTCCCTGCAAAGTAGCTAGGGAAAAAACAAAATAGCTGAGACAGCAAAACCCACTAGGGTAGATCAAATATGTCTTCTTTTCAATTTTTATGGTTATTGGTAACTAATTCTAATCATCTTCTCCATTATGTTTTCTGAATTTTCATCTTTTATGAGTGAGTGCATCCATTGCCAGCTGCAAAAACAATGTAGGAAATTTTGTTGCTCATTTTCATGGAATCCTAGAAACATAGAATGGATTATGGGTTAAAAGGGACCTTAAAGTTCCCACTCCTCTGCCATGGGTATGGATACCCTTCACTAGACCAGATGCTCAAAGCCCCATCCAACCTAGCCTTACGCACTTCTAGGGATGGAACAACCACAGCTTCTCCCGGCAACCTGTTCCAGGGTTTTACAATGCTCACATTAAAGACTTTCTGCCTAATATCTATTTTAAACCCGCTCTCTTTCAGTTTAAAGCTATTCCCCCTTGTCCTGTCACTGCTCACCCACATCTAAAGTCTCTCTCCAGCTCTCTTGTTGGACTCCTTCAGCAGGACTCCTCCTGCTATAAGGCTCTCTGGAGCCTTCTTGTTTTCAGAGCGAACAGCCCAAACTTTCTCATCCTGTTTCCATAGGAGAGGTGCTCTGATCATTATCTTCATGGCCTCCTCTGTACGCCAACAGAATCACAGAATCAACTAGTTTGGAAAAGACCTCTGAGATCATCGAGTCCAACCTTTGACCTAAAACATCTTGTCAACTGGACCATGGCACTAAGTGCCACATCCAGTCTCTTCTTAAATACCTTCAGGAATAGTGACTCCATCACATCCCTGAGCATTCCAATGCCCAATCACTCTCTCTGCAAAGAACTTCTTCCTAATGTCTAACCTAGACCTCTCCTGATGCATCTTAAGACTGCACTCTCTTGTTTTAAGGTTCACATCCTTCTTACTTTTCATAACATCAGTTGTCCTCTGCACGTCAATACTATTTATTATTGCGAGGCCAGAGACTACAAGATGGGATTCATGCGGGAAAAGAAGAAAGGGTAGCTGAGTAGACTCATAAAGGCATCCACAGGGCTAAGGGTGTTGCCTGTATCAGATCTGGTCATTCAGTGGATACCAGAAGCTGGAGCCTACCCACATCATTCCCAGTTTAGCTCTGCACTCAGAGTTTGATAATTTTCTACATATTCTTAATGGCTTATCAACAGTAGGTTTTAGAATTTTGAAGCCTCATTTCCTTTCAAAGGCAGTTTCTTTTCTTTTGAAGTACAGGAATCATTAATTAAGCATAGTGCCCTCTTAGACAACTTTGTTGTTAATTATGAATGAGAGCAGTCAAATATTCTATCCTCATAATAATGCCAAGATTAGATTAATATCAACTCTGAACTCTAGGATGCCCTCCAAAGTTCAGAAAAAAAAGAGCAAGAAAAAAAAAAAAAAAAGAAATTGTAAAAAAAAGGAGAATTGTCCCTGCGAGTTAGCCTAAGGTGGATGATGACTGGTTTATAATAGCTACATCTGCCACAAAATTTGCTCTCACACTGAGTAAGCTGTATAAGTTCATATGGGAGGAGCTCTGACCAAAGTTCTGTCTTCCATATTCCCCTTTCCAACAATTGCCCACTTCAATGCAAGAGTACCTTCTGAATAATTATTATAATGGGATGAAAATATTCATTAAATGAATATCTCTTTTGTGACTTCCGAGCTTTATTTTTTCTCCCTAAGTTTTCTTTTGCCAATACATAAAGGATCAGGTCACAGATCTACAGATCTATACCAAAGAATATGTAATCTTTGGGGGGTTAATATATTGTAAAGTGCAGCTTATCCATATCAATAAAATTCCTATGCACAGCTCTGAATTTTGATGAGAAACCAAACAGTTTTCCAAAGATATTTAAAAGTAAAATAAACGGATATTGAAAATTACAGAAGCGGATTATACATATATCTCAACATTAGGCTGTGTCTTAACCCTGGCAGGGCTCACTGTCCTGTCTCAGTCTTCTCATCCACACCAAGTCTGCACTACTAGAGGAGACACTGTAAGATGAAGAGAGAGAGAAAAAACTCCAGTGCATACTTGATATGCCAACCCTCATCTCTGTAACACTGCTTGCATTAAGAACTCTAGATGAACAGTACTATTAGCTTCAGTTATAAAGCCTAAAATGGTGGGTTTCAGGGTCAATGGACTCACCTTGGACAAATTAATAAACTATTTTAATAAATATGAATTATATATATAACTCCCAGATAAAATATATATTAAGATGCTACATGCAATAACCTTATCTCAGCTTTATAGTGACATGAGGTAATAACCATATGGTTATGAAAAATACATTTTAAATTTTGATACTCCATGTTAGATTTACCTGGATTTTAATGGCATATATTTTATTATATAGATATTTTTTTTTCTCACTAGTTATTACTGTTGAACTAAATTAAGACTATGCGGTGGTTTTAATGTTACATTTCTGGTTTTAAAATTATTAGAATTCTTGTAAGGGTAAATTAACTTTAATTTGGAAGCCTTGATTCTTTACTATGGAAGTAATTGCAAAATTCCTGTAAAGTTAATTCTTTAAATTATTGATATATTTCCTGCTTTAAGACACTTTTTTTTGTCTCCCTACAGAATTGAAAAGAAATTGACATTGCATGCTAGTATACATTATCCCTAACCAAGTGAAAATGCAAATTATTAAAAATAAGTATTTTTTATTATTACTTTTTGCTTTAAGTGCAGATTCACAGGTGCAGCTGGCCAATGAAAAGCAAGTAGTTTGCTCTGACACATGAGCTGTGCTGCTGAATCAGACAGTGGAAAAGTCAAACCTGATCCCTAACTTTTCAGGCTCTGTTTCCCCATGTGCAGCTGAAAGCACAAACAACCCAAACCCTGGACTCACTGGGCTTCATTTCCATGTCCCTCACTGCACTGCTGTAATCAGCGAGTGATTCAGGGCATCAGAGCCACACGGAAACCTCACAGAGGGTATGTGGTTAATCTTCCCCAGAGAGCACCTCACCTCGGGGCCAGTCTACTTCCTGTGGAGCAGTCAGGTGATTGTTAGCCTTACCCCTGCTCTCGTGATAGCCCTGTTTAATTTATGGAGCCATTGTTGAAACTACCTGTCTGTACAATTACTACCAACACAATAATAATAATTAATAAGCTAAATTGATTACTATGTAGGCAGAATTCAGATGAGTTTTTGATCCATTTTAACTCTATAGACACAGAGTCTGTTCTTTGCTATTATCTACATTGGCAGAGAAAGGATAGACACAGATGCTAAATTTTCTAAAGGACCCAGTGTACAATAAATAATAAATTAATTAATTACATTAGTTCTTTGTCCAAAAAACAAATGTTGCAGTTCCGTCTAGAATACGCAATCTTGCTCATAGAAAGCAAATAAGTTCAATACTTGCTTCAAATGTAAAATCCTTAACTCAGGATAACAAAGCTCTCCATAACTGCAAGGAAGAAATTAAATTGATATATCAGTAGTTAGCAGATTGCCATGCAGAAATAAATCACTGTTTATAGTATTAGGAGAGTTGAGAGGAATTTGATCAGCGGCATAAGGCAGACACATTGCTTGTGACAATGGTGGAGTCTGTCTTGGAATTTTTGCTCCACATGTGTGATTTTTCATAATCTATGTTTGATGATGCTTGATTGGCATAAAAATTTTACATAATGTCTGAGTCTCTTTCAACCATTGCTAAGTCAAAGTTCTCTCACTTTCTTCAAGATTCTGACACAAAAGAATTAGGTGGTTATTCTTGGGATCATAATAAATGATGTCATCATTATCACCAGAGCACACAGGAAAGCTTAAAACACCAACAAAATGCAACACTATGTGGATGAAAAGAGAGAGAAATAGTATCACTGTTTCTCTACAAAAGTCATCTGTAGTGGAGCAACTAAGAAATGCATACCAATCAGTTGGTAGCAAGATTTTACAATGGTTATAAGAATAACTAGGTTGAAATCAAATCTGACACAAACTTGAATTGAAATACCTGAAAAAGCATTGTCTTCATGTAGAGTATATTGAAATCTCAGCAAAAAAAAAGTAGTTGAAGAGCATGGTACTGAGAGCAAAGAGACTGACAAAGGAGAAGTGGGACACAGATATGAGGTGCTTAGTTATGGAGTGAGTTTCTCCCATTTATGTGGGAAAATTCTGACAAATGGACCACTGAAAAAGATCTACAACATTTTGTCCCAGATATCAATATCCTTAGCTTCTACTGTTCATTTTCTTTTGAGATCAAATGGTTTTAAAGGGCAAAATGATAAAAATACTTTTCAGAAGTCTCTCTGAACTGAAATTCAGTTGTTAGTCTAGTTTCCATAATTTAATTGGCCATCATTCTTCATTAGAAACATCTTGAAACCTTTTTTGCACTTTTCCAGACTGATACAGACACATAATTTGGTTTTAGATATTATTATACATATATATATATATATATATTTAGTAAAAATAAGGTATAGAAATATTATATTTATGCATACATCTAAGAAAACAGATTAAAAATTGATGTGTTACAAAGGAGAAGAAACATTTGAAATTGTAATTTTGATTAGTACAGGCTGAGGTCTGCAAATTCCAGAATTATTCTCATGAAATTTACAGCACACAACAAAACAATACTTTCTCAATATTACTGTCATAGGTTGGCATTGTAGTGTGTGTGTGTGGTGAATGTATTTCTGTAGCACCCCCCTGCCTCTCTATTCAGTGACGATGGTAGAACCTGGAAAGCGGGATGATGCAGAGCTGCGGCGCAGCAGGAGTTCCGAAGCATTGGCAGCGTTTCCGGTGGCAGTGGTGATCGGAGGAACTCTTTGCTTACAAGCTTTCCCTGAAGAATTGAAGGAATTGGTCTCCTTCTATAGACATATCCAAACTTTAGAAAATCTCAACCATTTTCTCCATAGGCTTCACATCTAGCCAGGAGTATGGTTCTGGTTTCTTCCCTTCCCCCCTCCCTCCAGTCTGGGGGGATATTTTCGGACAGTTAAGAAGCAGGTTTATTCTTTGTTGTTCCTCAGTTCTCTGGAGCAAGTTTTTAGTTATAAATCTGCGTATTTTAGTTAATAAATTATTTTCTCTTTTTTTTTCTTCACTTCCCTTTGAGAAAAGAAATTATTCTATTGGATTTGGTGGGGGAGGGGAAAATAACGTCAGAATCTTACTCTAAACTGCAGCATTTATAATAATGACATTTATAATTAAGTTCCCAAAATATTACTCTCTTGCATATGTTTACTGTGTTAATGATATAGAACAGAGTTGGGACTCCTATACCACAAGACCGTCTCCCGGGAAGCCCACCTTCCACGTTGATTGACAGCTCATTAATATGCAAATTTGCCCTGCACCCTCACACCAACTCCAGGTGCTGTGGCACTGTTTTGACACTGTCTTGCTGCATATTGGTGTTTGTGTCAGCGCTTCCTAGTGCCCGCAGCCATGCCACGCTGGGAAAACACCCTTTTCTGCTCTGCTGGGACACTGGAGCAGAGCCAAGAGGAAGGGAGTTGGGCCGGCGCAGCTAGAAGTGGAGGGGCAGAGCAGGACTGGCGTGGCTCGCCAGAGGCAGAGCAGTGTGCATCACTCAAAAATCATGCCGCTAAGATGTGAAGGCACAATATGGGAGGCACAAAGTGGAAGAGGGCCGAATGTATCTTCATAAGGACACAACATATTTTATAAAAGAATTACTAAGAATTATGTGGTTAGAGAGTGTAAGAGAGCACCAGATTTCAATACCACATGTACTCTACGGATAGCTGACACCAGAAATGAAGCATCATTTTGAAATAGACCATAAATTTAAGCNAAGGACACAACATATTTTATAAAAGAATTACTAAGAATTATGTGGTTAGAGAGTGTAAGAGAGCACCAGATTTGAGATCAGTTCATAGGATATTTCAATACCACATGTACTCTATGGATAGCTGCCACCAGAAATGAAGCATCATTTTGAAATAGACCATAAATTTAAGCATAAAGATTTTCTAATTTCAGTAAGTATCTATTATATGTACTTATAATGATAAGCTTATAAGCTTTTTTGACAGTTATAGTGTGTGATTCCATGTAAGTATTTATGCATAAAATCAAGTGAACTGCCAATATTATAAGCACTTTAAAATATATTCATGTAAAATATTCTAATAAGGCCAAGTATTTATACACACTGTATTAAACATCTAGCAGAGTATAGATGTGAAAAATTATTTCCTAAGATGTCTTTTGCAACAGTAGATATAGTCACATTACTCTTCTGCTCCTTAAATTTCACTAAAAACTTCTTTGCCATAGCACCTAATTGAATAATTGACAGGTCTAAAATTTCCTGTGGAGAAGCTTTCAACAGAATACATTAAAGTGAAAAGAATAGGCAGTGATTAATAAAGTTGTGTTTAGCTAATTTTTTTCTTCCTTAAAATATATCATCAAGTTTATAGGCTACCAAAAATTCAGAACTAAGTCAACAGTCACACAATCGCAGAATGTTCTGAGTTGGAAGGGACCCACAAGGATCATCGAGTCCAACTCTTAATGCCCATACAGGACTTGAACCCACAACCCTGGTTCCATGAATGCAATGTTTTATCTATCTGAGCTAATCTCAGGGTCATGTCATCATCATTTTTTCTTTTTTATATAACCTAACTCCTTATCCCATCATCTCATTATCTAGACCATGACAATGAGTTCCTCATCCAGTCTTTTCTTAAACACCTCCAGGGATGGCGACACCACCACCTGCCTGGGTAGATCATTCCAATGAGGATTCACTCTCTTNCTAAATCCTTCTCCATTTCACCACTCTGCAGCCATTCATCCTCTGGCCGGTAGCAATGCATGGGGTTGTTATGTCCAAAGTGAAGAACGTCTCACTTGGACTTGTAAAATCTCATACTGTTATAATCTGCCCATTTCTCTGACCTGTCAAGGTCCTTCTGAAGGGCCCTTCTGCCCTCTGGTAGCTCAACATTTGCCCCCAACTTGGTATCACCTGTGAACTTGCTAATGGTGGACTCGATTCCCTCAGGCATTCCCTTCAGCCAGGAGTCTAGACAGCCATATCCATTGATGTAGGGACTGTTTGTGTATGAACCTCCCTCGTGGCATCAGCCTTGGTTTTCATCTGTCTGATTCTAAAGAATACTGGGGAGGGGAGGGCTAGGGGGATGAATACAAGGAGAAACACCACCTACCAAGACCGTGTCTGCGACCCTACCTGCCTGCTCTGCCTGCTTGAGCTGCCCCGCTAACTGCCTCTTTTCTTCTCAACGCCCCTACACTCAATGCCCTTGTTTGCCTACTCCTGCTTGCCATGCTCCAAGTCACCTTGCTGCCAAGAGTTTTAATGGCTTAAATACTAAATTGTCTTTACCCTTGCATTTTGAGATTCCATTCTCACAGATTCCTGCCTCTTATTTGAAGCGCTCTTACTTTTCCAACTCTCAAATTGCAAAATAATCTGAGAAGTGGAAACCATTATGAACTGCAATATTCACAGTGTGGCCAAGAGGATCATAAGGACTTCTCATTGATTTTTCTATGTTCACAGCTTATTCCAAGTTGGAAGGGACCTACAAGGATCACCAGTTTGAAACAGTGGGAGGGGTTACTTATCAAAATTGGACAGAGAGATCGTTAGAGACGTAACAAGTTTTATTAAAAACACAAATTAAAATGCACGTATATGAATATGGCACCAATAACAGGGAAATGAAAGTAAAACAGAACCGAAGACCAAGCCCCCCATGGCCCCGAACAGTCCCAACATGCCCAGGATGCAAAACCACACCAGCCACCCACATCCAAAACCTCCAAGAAAGGATAAAAACTGTAACAAAAGATTCAATGGTAGGGCAGAGTCCAGAGTTTGGCACTTGTCACTGGGATGGTATCAGCAGCAGCCTTTTCGCTGTTGGAACGTGGATCAGCTGGAGGGCAGGGAACCCAGGGATACTGGAACACAGGAGCAAAGGAAATGGCCAAGGGTTCAGGCAACCCTCCAGCTGGGATGGGCAGGTGAAGAATTCCACGAAATGGCTGGGTAAATGCACGGCACATCTCTGGCACAGTCCCGGAGGAAGAAGAGAGAGACCCTGCATCCCCATCAGAGTTTTTAAACCCCTGCATTCTGTCTTCCCTGGCAGCCAAATAAAAGCATCTCCAACAAGTTAAAGACTTCTGTCCTCATTTCCGTTTACTCCTGAAGAGACAGACTTGTGGCACAGCTCAGTGGCAGCCTTCGTGGCGCACCTTCATGTGGTACTCACTGCCGCAGCCACAAGCAAAAAAGGGGTTGGCAGCCAGGTTCCCCGCTGGCAATAGCAGCGCCCACCCTGATCTCAATCGCGCGTGTGCATGCTGAGGTGGGGAAGCGTAGCACCCCATCACCCCCCTCAGGCCAGCAGCCAGGCAGCGGGGGTGGCAGGAGCTGGCCAAAGCTCGTGGCAATGCCAGACTGCAGCAGGAATGAAGAGATCAGGAGATCCTTTACGAGATCAGTGGTGAAAAAAGGGTACCTTTTCACCGGAGAATTCCTTCGTCCACCTGGATGCACACCAGAAGAAAATGGAAAAAAAAATCAAAAAAACAGGTGCATATACTAACCCATGACATATGTCAGCAATTAATAGTGTTTAATATGCTGTTTTGACTCTTATAGAACATAGATCTTACATTGTCATGAGACAATCTTGTACTACTGCAGGATCTCAATAGCCACCTCAGAGTTCATTGTTTCTTCTATGAAATTAAGATGCTTTTCCCATGTGGACTACTTGTTGTTTACATGCAGTGGATTTTTATATACCATTTTGTTAGATAGCCGCTAAGCTTCATAATTTTCACTAGTTATTGAGTTGTCTCACCATCACTGCTTTGAATAACTTTGTATCATTAGTAAATATTCCCTCCTTGCCAGAAAGGTATATTCATGTCATATAGTCAATTTTAAAATAATTTGACAAATCATTTAAAATAATTATTAACCTATGTGGAGAAATTCCTGAAATCAATGCCTAAGTTCCCTTAAAGTCTTTGGTGAGGGATGTTTCTAGAATCACAGGAGAAATCCAGTATGCTTGTCACAGGTTGGCATTGTAGTGTGTGTGTAACAAATGTATTTCTGTATTCCATATGGCTGTGTTCGGGTGGTGCCATCTGTAGCACCCCCCAATATTCAGTGACAATGGTAGATCACGGAGAGTGGGATGACGCATGGCAGAGATGCAGCAGGAGCTCTGAAAGTGGTGGCAGCTGTCCTGCAGTGGTGAGTGGCAGCAAGCAGAGCAGCTCCTCGTTTTCCAGATTTCCCTGGAGAATCAGTGAAATAGAACTCTTTCCATAAACATATCTGAACTGTGGAAATCCTGGCCATCAGCTTCAGAGGCTTCACATCTAGCCAAGAGCTCAGTTCCGGTGTCTCCCTTCCCCCCACACACCAGGGAAAGAAAACCAAGGGGACATTTTTGGACAGTTAATAAACAGGTTTGGTTTTTTGTTGTTCCTCAGCTCTCTGGAGCAGGTTTTTTAGTTATAAATATGTGTATTTTAGTTAATAAATAATTTTCTCCTTTTTTATCTTCACTTCCCTTTGAGGAAAGAAATTTTTCTATCAGATTTGGTGGGGGAGCGGGGGAAATCACACCAGAATCTTACTCTAAACTGTAACAATGCTTTATCAACAAGACTACTCTTACTGACATTTGTTGACACCTTCAAGACCTGTTACAAGCAATTTTTCCCTTCACATTGACTTACTTCAAGACAATTATGCTTATTTATGTAAATATACATACATGTGGTTTATATTTATTTATGTAATTGTACACACATACATAATAAATTTGTTCTTTTTCAATTGATAATGTTCTTGGAGTTATTAAAAGTCTTTTCATTGCTGAGTATA
Organism: Pitta sordida; assembly: GCA_013390025.1. NCBI lineage: Eukaryota > Metazoa > Chordata > Aves > Passeriformes > Pittidae > Pitta > Pitta sordida. The sequence continues at coordinate 65,372 of WEKX01022733.1, read as the reverse complement.
ATGTGTGCATATCAATTTAATCTTACTTTAGACATCAAAAACATTTGTTTACGTATATCTCTGGCTACAGTTGATTGAACCGAAAATTTGTAAATCAGACTAATTTGATATGTCTGATTTCTTTCATTGTATGTTCTTAAAATCCTGTTTTGAAAACTACTGATTAAAGTATCATTAAGGAATTCACACTGTATTTTATAAACATTATTATTATTAGTCACATAACCATAAGAGTGGCAATTTTGCAAAATTGGGTATTAAAAATATAGATTGTTACTGAGTCATTTAGGTCCATAAAACAGAAATGCTTTGAAATCTAAGCACAAGTTATCAACATGCTTTTAAAAAAAAAAAATCCCAACCCACCTCTGAAATCAAAGAATAGCATTATTTTGTTCTTACTTATTGTTCAACTCTATCCACATCTAGTTCATACATACTCTGGCCAGCAACAGCATACACAGTCTGTCCCTTTATCCTGGAAGACATCAAATACATCATTTTAAGTGAGTGTTTATACTACAAGCAAGTCTCATCTTGTTAAAAGCTAGATTTCACTGAACACCATTGATAAGACTCCCATATGTTTAGTGATATTGTTGCCATGGCTTCTGACATAATTGCGTGGTGATAATAAGACATCCAGAAAGAACAGTTTCAGAGTGATTTTCTGGTAGCGTATCTAATTACTTGTTCCTGTTCTTGAAAGGAAACTACTTGCACTGCAGACACATGCTGAGTGAAATTCCACACAGGCTTGCCAATTCACCTGACTCATGACCCATAACTGTTCTGGTCTTGGGGTAAAAAAATTGTGACAAAATGTGTGCTAATCTGTGCGCTAATCTGTGCAGCAGATATCTCTGATAACTGAAATTAAGCTACAGCTACAATGCTCATTTTATATCATTGTGACTGAAAATAAGCTAAGTATACTTACTGACTACACTGTTTATAATAAGAACGAACAATCTCAGACAAGTCTGAACATACACCCCTGTGGTAATGTTAATAATCAACAACATCCATGATTTAAGTGTCGTGGTTTGAGCCTGGCTGGATGCCAGAGACCCATGTCAACTTCTCCTGGAGGAGAAAACTAAGAAAAACAAACTGGAAAATAAAACTGGAAAATAAAATAAAACTGGTCACAGGCAAAAGAAGCAAGGCAAAACTATAAATAAAGAATATAAAGGGTCTTTTTCTGACTAACAAGATCAGAACTGCAAAGGAAGCATCATTTAGAAGGCAAACTTTCTCCCCCACCCCTCCTTCTCTTACAACAGATGTAATATTCCCTTTTTCACCAGGAGAAAAGGGGGAACATAGGGTAGGGGTAAACCAGGCAAGTTGGTATTTCTGACCAGATCCAGGGTAGGAACCATCTCTCTGCCCTTCCATAAAGTTCTCTCTCTCTCACACTCTCACGAGAGGAAAAGGTCTTTCATGACCACTCCCAAGTGAGATCTCGACCCGAGGATGACAGTTCTTCCGAAATTCTCTGT
>WEKX01022733.1:50974-62003 GCA_013390025.1 Pitta sordida | reverse complement strand
TTTTTTTCCCCTTTCCTTCTCCTTATGAGTTTGTCTTATTCCCTCCATGTTATTATTATTTTTTCTTCCCTTTAATCCAAGAGTAGGTAGTCAGAGACTTGCTGAGCTGCATGAATCCTCACAAGTCCATGGGGCCAGATGTGATCCATCCTGGGGTGATGAAATAGCTGACGGATGAACTCAGAAAGTCACTCTCCATAATTTACCAGCAGTCCTGGCTTACCAGTGGAAATTGGCAAATGTGACAGCCATACACAAGAAAGACCAGAAAGATTATCCAGGTAATTATAGACCAGCCAGCCTGACCTCAGTCCTGGGAAAAATAAAGGAACAGATAACCCTGGGTGCTATGACGCAGCACCTGCAAAATAACCATGAGGTTAGATCTAGTCAGCATAAATTTAGGAGAGGTAGGTCCTGCCTGACCAACCTGATCTCCTAATATGAATTGGTGACTCACCTGGTTGATGACAGAAAGGCTGTGGATGTTGTGTACTTGTATCCTAGGAAACTCTTTGACACAGTTTCCCATGGCAAGCTTCAGAAGAAATTCTCAGAGCATCAATTGGACAGGAGCATTCTGTGTTGGGTTAGGAATTGCTTGGATGGATGAGCCCAGGGGGTGTTGGCAAATGGAGCCACATCCAGCTAGTGGCTGGTCACTAGTGGAGTCCCACAGGGACCAGTGCTAGGCCTGGTACTGTCTAATATCTTTATTTATGATACGAATGAGGGAATTGAGTCCACCATTAGCAAGTCTGCAGATGATACCAAGTTGGGGGCAAATGTTGAACTACCAGAGTGCAGAAGAGCCCTTCAGAGGGCTTGACCGTCTAGAGAAATGGGCAGATTCCAATAGTATGTGGTTTAACAAGTCCAAATGCCGGGTTCTTCATTTTGGATATAAAAGCCCCATGCATTGGTATCGGATGGGGAATGAGTGGCTGGAGAGTGGTGAAATGGAGAGGGATTTAGGAGTTGTGATTGACAGAAAACTTAATATGAGCAAACAGTGTGCCCAGGTGGCTAAGAGGGCCAATGGCATCCTGGCCTGTATCAGGAACAGTGTGGCCAGTAGGACTAGGGAAGTTATTCCTCCCCTGTACTTGGCACTGGTCAGACCAGATCTTGTGTCCTGTGTCCAGTTCTGGGCTCCCCAGTTCAAGAAAGATGTTGAACTGCTTGAGAGAGTGCAGAGAGGGGTGACGGGAGTGGTGGAAGGATTGGAGAGTGGGCCCTGTGGGGGGCAACTGTGGGAGCTGGGATTGTTCAGGCCAGAGAAGAGGAAGCTCAGAGGTAACCTTATTGCTGTTTACAACTACCAGAAGGGAGGTTGCAGTCAAGTGGATGTAAATCTTTTCTCTCAGGCTGCCAGCATCAGAACAAGAGGACATGGCCTTAAGCTGTGCCATGGGAGTTCTAGACTGGATGTTAGGAAGACTTTTGCACAGGGAGAGTGATCCCTCAGTGGAATGGTCTGCTCAGGGAGGTGGTGGAGTCGCCACCCCTGGAGGTGTTTAAGAAAAGACTGGATGCGGAACTCAGTGACATGGTATAGATAATTGGACGGTGGGACCGGGAATTAGGTTATATAATAAAAAAATAAGCTATACATAGATAGGTAGATAGATAGATAGATAGATAGATAGATAGATAGATAGATAGATAGATAGATAGATAGATAGATAGATAGATAGATAGATAGATAGATAGATAGATAGATAGATAGATAGATAGATAGATAGATAGATAGATAGATAGATAGATAGATAGATAGATAGATAGATAGATAGATAGATAGATAGATAGATAGATAGATAGATAGATAGATAGATAGATAGATAGATAGATAGATAGATAGATAGATAGATAGATAGATAGATAGATAGATAGATAGATAGATAGATAGATAGATAGATAGATAGATAGATAGATAGATAGATAGATAGATAGATAGATAGATAGATAGATAGATAGATAGATAGATAGATAGATAGATAGATAGATAGATAGATAGATAGATAGATAGATAGATAGATAGATAGATAGATAGATAGATAGATAGATAGATAGATAGATAGATAGATAGATAGATAGATAGATAGATAGATAGATAGATAGATAGATAGATAGATAGATAGATAGATAGATAGATAGATAGATAGATAGATAGATAGATAGATAGATAGATAGATAAATATATTTTTCCTTTTTCTTACCCAATCCATCCTGCCTAGTATCCTATTTAATATAACTTCAAAAATAAACCATCTCTGCCTTCTGTAAATGAAGACAACTCTGCAATTCCTGTATCATTCACTTATCTTGAAAAAGAATTTCTTCCTTGAACACTGGATAATTGCATCCCACTTAGAAAAGGCCCCCCTAGAGCTTTTTAAACCCCTGTGTGCTGACTTCTCCAGCATGCAATGAACAGCAGTTCTGAGATGTCAATTTTGCCTGTCTTCCATTAACTCCAGAAGAGCTGGTGGTCCACATCATCATCATGGCAGCCTACAGTTGCATCCATGTGCTACTGACAGCCAGGCAGGGACCCATGTGTATTCCCCCAACGGCAGCGACACCTCTTCTGGCAGCTGCATGTGCACCAAGGGGAGGATGTGGAGCACACCCGCCCCCACCCTGGGCCCACTGGCCAGTTAGCAGGGGGGCTGCCCTGCCGGACTCTAGCAGGAACCCCTCCCCTGCCACCTGAATGCACCCTGGAAGTAAATGGAAAATTTTCAAAAAAACTCNCTGTTATACAGACTACTAAACACTGCATATTAGAGGGCCCAAGAATGTCCAGCAAATGCCATCTTTTGTTCCTTCAGACAGCAACTGAGCCCAAGGACAACTATAAATGCTATAAATGACAGCATCCATGCTACTGATTCTGAAGCCAAGGATCTGTTAAGAGATGCCTTTTTTTTTGCTTATCTATGACTTAAAAGTATCTATTTCTTCATATACTGAGAAAAGTGTTATACAGAGCATAAACTAAATTAGGTAACACCATTCTGCACAGAAGAATGTTTTATAAGAATAATAGTGGATGACACTATAGACCATGATAGAGAATCTGAAGTATTTTTCTCATCTCAGTACAGCCATGAAAGAAAAATACTGTTATGCTTTTATACCTTGTTCAGTTTGTGTGTGTAATATTGTAATGGTTTATAGGATATGGGAACCCACAAACACATACAACCTCAATGTCATCTTCACAATACTATCCCAGATTTTCAGATACTTATTGCCTATGAATCCCTCTTTCTTTGATTTACCTCCTGCACTTTCCCTTTTATGATTAGCTGTAAAAAAAATAAATCTGGAGTACTTAAGAAAATTCTTTGCTGCAGCATAGCAATTGTTTCTGACATCTTCTGTCTGAAACAGATGCCTGACCTCAAAGAAAGCAACTGAAGAAAGAATTTATAGGATAGACCCTCCTCTAGCATACAATAAAGACACTCCACTGACTTCAGAAAATATAGATAGAGGCAATCATTAACAATATAGTGAAAAGGATGCTTACTTCACTTTATTTCCGATATCTCACTTTTGTCCATGTCAACATATTACCAAATATAATCAAAATGTCATTACATGCTCATACTAATGGTTACCCCAATGTTTTGAAAATATTAGAACACAAATTAACATCATTGTCTTGGTTAATTGCTTACATATTGTACTAAGAGATGGGACAATGTGTTTCTGCAGAGTCACAAGCTAAAATGTATTTACACATATAATCTGGCAAATGCTTAATTAATAATCATTTACACTCAGAGGTACTGTGATTGCTTAATTTGTGGAAAGAAGAAGTAGAGAATTACTCAGATAATGTATTTGCAATTACTCCATTGCCCCATACTATATGGCAGTCTTGCTGGCTGCTCTCCAACTTCAGGAATTTAACAATGGTGATTGTGTAAAAACAAAGGAAAGGAAAGAAAAAGAGAAAATTTTGGAAATTTTAGACCACAGCCTTGAATGCTGTGCAACGTTCCACCAACTCAAGGAAGGCCTCATGCAGGTGAAGGTTTGTTTTTTGTCTTGTCTAGCAGCTGAAATAAAGGGCTACAGTGGGACAGGGGTATGTCAGCTATAGCTGGCAGTTTGCCATGAAGGAAAAGGTGTTTACCCGACTGTTATTTAAACTCTTTTAAAAGAGTTAACACACCCACTTGCATACATCCATGCTACCTTCCCAATTATATGGAACATAGCCTGCACAGTAGTTCTTCAAGCATACAGCACTAATTCCACAGATTAGACAGGGATAGGAAATTAAGAACAGATGTTTCATAGCAGTGCTGTGAGAGAGATGACTGAATTAGTGCCAAGAGTTCTAATACATACATCCACGGGATATCCAATATTGCCAAGCCTGAGTCCTCAATTACCTTACACATGACATTATGTTTCCAGATCCAAAACAATTTTATTCAGAGCTCTGGGATTTCTTCACAGCAATTCATTGCACTTAATGGACATACTGTAGTGTCTCTTGAGTTTACTACCTGTTTCCCTCATTCCACCATCTGCACTATACACAGTCTGCTACATCAGAAAACGTTTCAACCAGCAAAGTGAGTCCTACCATTACAAACTCAACTAACACCAAAAAGCACACCTGATGTACAGCAGCATACACATGACATCTTAAAAGTTGTTTTTAGTTTACTGCAACTAGGTGCATGTAAAATACAAAGAATAATAGAACAAATGATCCTAATGTTTATAGACTAGCAAATATGTCCAAAAGAAATCAGAATTAAAAATACATTAAATAATGGAGAGGTATTTGTTAAACTAAAATAGGATACACTGGGCAGTCAGAGACTGCATAAAAAAGGAATTAAAATCTTCAACTAGTTTTAAATTAGTGAGATGTCAAACAATGGCACAAAATTTATGTCCTTAAGAGAAACTAGTTTTCACAGGGTGTTAAAACCAAGATTGCCAACATATTAGGGTTATTGTTGTTTTAAAAAAGGGAGAGAAACTGTGGGGGGAGGAAAATAAGTTTGCTAGGAATATATTAGAGACATAAGTAAATTATGTGTGAACAGTGATCCATACCAAAGAAAACATCAGCAATTTATGTATATATACTTTGAAAGTGGTGAAATGGAAACAGGACAGTTTCAAACTCAAAACACTGAATCTTTGTCCCTGAAGTGATAGAGCTTTATGCTCCATTTGCAAAGCAGCAAGTGATGATTGCCATTACTGGTTAGCATAAGAAGTAATGTTGAACAGAGAGTAAATAAACAACTAGGCATTGCCTAAGGTACTTTCTAACATAGATCAGGAAAAAACCTCTGTATATCTTAATTTATTTTTCAGAAAAGAGAAAATTATGTGTTCTTCTATTAGTATTTCTATTGAATTTGTTTCATATTTTGAAAAACTTCACCTGCAAAAAATAAAAAAGGAAAAAAAAGAAAATGTTGTTCAAATACAGTGTCTTGAATTTTCAGCAGAAGTTATTTTGAAATAATACTGCAGAAAACCTTAGAATTTAGAAATTAGCAAATCTCATAGCAGAACATTTTATGCAGCCAAGTTAACATAAAAAAATCAATAGAATATATCTCCCAGAGATAGGGAGAAATATGAAACAAAATAGTCTTTAAGCAACAATACAGAACATGCATTGAAATTACATAATAACTGTACTTACATTAAGGACTCATATAGTAATCTTCATCTATGTCACACCAAAGAATGATCCTAAGTATCTGTATATATCTTTGGTCCTTTTTGAAATACCATAGTCTTTTGAACACAGGACTGCTGCTTCTTTAGATAACTTTTCTTTTTCTCATTAGATGGTACTGACAGCCAGGAGGGCAAATTGTGTCCTGAGGTGCATCAGGCAAAGCATCACAGCTGACTGAGGGATGTGATTGTCCTGCTCTGCTCTGCATTGTTGAGGCCTCACCACGAATGTTGTTGCAGTTTTGGGTACCAAAATGCAAGAAATATATTAAGCAGGTAACATTCAAACAAGAGGAATGAAGATAGTAAAGAGCCTTGAAGGGAAGCTGTATGAAGAGTGTCTGAGATCACCTGGTCTGTCCAGCCTGGAAAAGAGGAGACAGGGGAGATCTCATTCCATCCGCAACTTCCTTTTGAGGGGAAGAGGAAGGACAGGCACTGATCTCTTCTCTGTAGTGATCAGTGGCAGGACCCAATGGACATCCATCTACAAGAAGGGCAGGAAAGATGATCCAAGTAATTACAGACCTGTCAGCCTGACCTCAGTCTGGGACAAAGTCATGGAACAGATAGTCTTGTGTGCTATTACACAGCAACTGCAAAATGACCATGACCATGACATTAGACATAGTCAACGTGGATTTCGGAGAGGCAAGTGTTGCCTAACAAACCTAATCGCCTTTTATGATCTGGTAACTTGCCTGGTTGATGATAGAAAGGCCGTGGATGTAGTGTACTTGGACCTCAGCAAAGCCTTTGACATGGTTTCCCATAGTAAGCTTCAGGANCTACGGGAACTTGATTGTTCAGCCTGGAGAAGAGGAGGCTCGGAGGTGACCTAATTGCTGTTTACAGCTACCTGAGGGGAGGTTGCCTCGAGGTGGGTGAGGATCTCTTCTCTCAGGCTGGCGACACCAGAACGAGAGGACGTGGTCTTAAGCTACACCAGGGGAGGTTTAGACTGAATGTTAGGAAGAGTTTTTTCACAGAGAGAGTGATCACTCATTGGAATGGTCTGCTCAGGGAGGTGGTGAAGTCGCCATTCCTGGAGGTGTTGAACAGTAGGCTGGATGAGGCATTTAGTAACATGGTTTAGACAGTGGGTTGGTGTTGGGTTACAGGTTGGACTTGATGATCTCCAAGGTCTCTTCCAACCTTACTAATACTGTGATACTGTCATACTGTGAATGGCATTAAGCTGTGTCACAGGAGGTTTAGGTTAGTTATTAGGAAAAAGTTCTTCACTCAGAGGGTAGTTGGAGGCTCCCCAGGGAAGTGGTGACAGCACCAAGCCTGACCGAGTTCAAGAAGCATTTGGATCATACTCTTGGACACATGGTCGGACTCTTGGGAGTGGTACTGTGGAGGGCTAGGAGTTGGGTTCAATGATCCTGGTGGATTTCTTCCAGATTGGCGTATTTTGTGGCTCTGTGACTGTACCAAACTCAAAATAATCTTTTCACAACATCACATGGAATCACAGACTGTTAGGGGTTGAAAAGAACCTTTAGAGATTACCTAGTCCAACCTCCCTGCTAAGGCGTGTTCACTTAGAGCAGATTGCAGAGTTTTAAATTGATTAGAATAACATTTTCAGAAGAAAAATGAGGAGTAGGTCACTACCTAGAGTGTTGACAGCAGGATGTATTGCAACATGGGAGTTGTTGACTTTCAGTGAATTGTGAAGCAACTTTAAGGTTACCACAGCATTTATATCACTAAGTATAACCTGGCATAAATGTTTAATGCCACATGTAATGGTAGAAGATATATGTTTTGCTAAATGAATGTGTCTTTATTAGATCTGTTATGATTACATTGATTATTAAGATCAGGTAAACCCCACATCAGTTTAATTCTTTATGGCCTGGGATTGTGGGTGTTTCAAATTACAAGCTACTTTGACTACAGAAACTTTGACTACAGAAACCCATAATAATTCCTCAAAAATGAAAGGGCAAGTAGACTCTAAACTATTTGAGCAAATAAAACTATAAAAAGGACAAAGTACTAATAAGGAAATGGTGGGGTTTATTTCCTAGGTGAGGCCTGGAGTATGTTAAGTGCAGTAATGAGATTGGAAGAAAAGGCGTATGCACACATATAATACCAAACAGCATTCACACTCAACTCCGCAAATAAATAAAAATACAGTGATTCTTTTGGTATGAAGTAACATAGAGAGTATGATTGAAGACATAAAGATAAAAGAGAATATGTGGAGGCACTGTTTCTGTGCTTGTAATCAAAGTTAAAATAAAACTTAAGCCAACCTGATAGCTACAAGATACACTTAGTAAAGAAAAAAGATGCATCCATAATAATGTTATTTTAACAATAATATATCATGTGTAAGGTAAACTATGGGCATAAGTAACACCAATATTGCTTAGAGAAAAAGATATTCTTTATTGAACACTTAAAATCCAAGGAGAAAAAATTATCATTAGGGTATAGGAAAACATTACACATTGTAGAAAATTAATAAGGACAGTTACAACAAAGCATATACAGTGAATCCTCTCTGTATCGCGACTTCTCCTTCATGACCTCGCGCATTTGCGATGTGAATTTATCACAGTTTTGATTCCACCATTTGCGAATTTATGCCGTTCGCGCATGCGTACTGACTCTGCTCCACCGAGAGGCGGTGCCGGAGCTCCCTGTGGGGCGGCGCTGGCCCGGCCCAATGGAGAGGGCTNCCCGGAGCCCTCCGGAGTTTCGGGGGGTGGGGCAATGGGCGTGGCCTGCATGCATATTAACGACCTGCCATTCTTTGCGAGAATAATATTTCGCGAGGGCTGTCGCCTGTCCCTTTCCTCGCAATGGAGGAGGTATAAATGTAACTATATAAAGAAAACAGTAGAAATAAAAGATATACTACCACTATACATTGTCCCCGGTAAAGTTATTGAACAGGTAACCCTGTGTGTTATCACACAGCACATGCAAAATAACCAGAACATTAGATGTGATCAACATGGATTTTGGAGAGGTAGGACCTGCCTGATCAACCTGATCTCCTTTTGTGAACTGGTGACTCACCTAGTTGACGATAGAAAGGCTGTGGATGTTGCGTACCTGGATCTTAGCAAAGCCTTTGACACAGTTTCCCATGCTAAGCTTCAGGAGAAACTCTCGAAGCGTGGACTGGATAGGAGCATTTTGTGTTGGGTTAGAAATTGGTTGGATGGATGAGCTCAGAGAGTGTTGGTAAATGGTGCCACATGCAGCTGGCAAGTGGTCACTAGTGAAGTCCCACAGGGATCAGTGCTTGGCCCGGCACTGTTAATAACTTTTTTGATGATATGGATGAAGGAATTGAGTCCATCATCAGCAAGTTTGAAGATGATACCAAGCTGGGGGCAAATGTCGAGCTGCCGGAGGGTAGGAGTGCCCTTCAGAGGGACCTTGACAGACTAGAGGAATGGGCAGACTCCAACAGTATGAGATTTAACAAGACTAAGTGCCGAGTTCTTCACTTTGGACATAACAACCCCATGCATCGCTATCGGCTGGAGGATGAATGGCTGGAGAGTGGTGAAATGGAGAGAGATTTGGGAGTAATGATTGACAGAAAACTCAATATGAGGCAGAAGTGAGCCCAGGTGTCTAAGAGGGTCAATGGCATCCTGGCCTGTATTAGGAACAGTGTGGCCAGTAGGACTAGGGAAGTTATCCTTTCCTTCTACTCAGCGCTAGTCAGACCACATCTTGAGTCCTGTGTGCAGTTCTAGTCTCCCCAGTTTGAGACGGATGTTGAACTGCTTGAGAGGGTCCAGAGTGGGGTGACGGGAGTGGTGGAAATACTGGAGTGTGGGCCCTGTGGGGTGCGACTGCGGGGGCTGGGATTGTTCAGCCTGGGCGTGAGGAGGCTTGAGGTTGACCTCATTGCTACTTGCAACTACCTGAAGGGAGGTTGCAATCGGGTGGGTGTGGATCTTTTCTCTCGGGCTGGCAGGGCCAGAGCATGAGGACATGGCCTTGGGCTTTCTCGGGAGCATGTTTTTGCTGGATATCGGGAGCGGCTTTTTCATGGAGAGCGTGATCTCTCAGTGGGGAGGTCTGCCCAGAGAGGTGGTGGAGTTGCCATCCATGGAGGTGTTTGGGAGATGACCGGATGGGGAGCTCAGTGGCATGGCCTGGACGATNGAGCTCAGTGACATGGCCTGGACGATGAGCAACTTGGATGAGTGGAGCATGGTGCCCATGGCTCCACGCTTGTGGACTCGATCCCTGGATGGACGTTCACGTGGGTGTTGGACTAGACGATCCTTGTTGGTCCCTTCCAACTCGGAATGAGCTGTGAACCATAAAAAGTTCTTCTACTTCCACATTTATGCATATCAAACAGAATGAGGGACATAATGGGATATTCTGAAGTTAGAGATGAGAAGATTGACATATTTAAAAAAAAAAAAAAGGTAAACAAAAGGAAGAAAAAAAAGAGAACAGAAACTAAATGGAGAAAACAAAGATTTAAAATCCTTCCCCATTGAGCACTGAATAAATAATTTGACAATTACAGGTTCGCAGGTTATTCTGAGTTATAAGGGACCCACAGGATCATCTAGTCTAACTCCCAAGCAAATACCCAGCCAGGAAACAGGCCCATAAGCATACAACTATGGGTACCACACTCCGTCCATCCAATCCTCCCACCAAACAGACCATGTCACTGAGCCCCTACGGCCATACCACCCTGAGGACGCCCGATCTCGTCTGATCTCGGAAGCTAAGCAGGGTCGGGCCCGATTAGTACTTGGATGGGAGACCGCCTGGGAATACCAGGTGCTGTAGGCTTGTTATGGTTTAGGGGGTTTTCTGCTGCTCTGGTAGCGAGGGGGTTAACAGCTCAGTTCTGGCCTGAGCTCTCCGTGCTGCCATGGCCTTCAAGGTTAGAGATAAAGGCAGGCGTCTCTGCAAATAACATACTTGGGAGAGAAAAAAAAAAAGCAGTAGTAAGATGTAGCGTGCCAGCTCAGAACCTGCGTCGGGAGGCTGAGAGATTTGAAGGCCCCCAGGCCCACGAGAGAAGGGGTAGAGATGTTCTTCCAGGCATCCCGCTGCTGCTTGTGAATTGGACTGACCGTGGTGAAAACAGAATCACAGAATTACAGAATATTATGAGTTGGAAGGGACCCACAAGGATCATCTAGTCCAACTCACCATCTAATACCCGTACAGTGACCAAGAGCGTAATACCAACCTAGATGCCTCACAGTCTAGCAGGCCGCTCCGAGCCGGAAGGGGCCCAGGGTCATCCAGCCCTACACCCCCCAGCTAGACCATGTCA
>WEKX01022733.1:0-17175 GCA_013390025.1 Pitta sordida | reverse complement strand
GAGAGAGTAATTGCATATTGGAATGGGCTGCCCAGGGAGGTGGTGGAGTCGCCGTCCCTGGAAGTGTTTAAGAGAAGACTGGACGAGGAGCTTAGTGACATGGTCTAGCTGGTCTAGCTGGGGGGTGAGGGCTGGATGACCCTGGGCCCCCTCCGGCTCAGAGTGGCCTGCTAGACTGTGAGGCATCTAGGTTGTTATTATACTCTGGGATGTGCTCTTGGTCGCTGTACGGGTATTAGACGGTGAGTTGGACTAGATGATCCTTGTGGGTCCCTTCCAACTCATAATTTTCTGTGATTCTGTGATTTATTTCAAAGTGGTTTTTAACTCAGGAAGGAAGCGGTGCTTGCCTTTGCAATGAATTTTGTATTTCTAATGACAGTGTCCTGGCAAAAAAATGTTTTTTGCATCGCTTTCCTTTTTTGTTAAAAAGTAACTTCATGTTGGCTATATGGAGATAACAAAAAATAATACCTGACTCTTTTCCTTAGTTCTTCTTACAATCTATTCCCAAAAGAATTAAAAGTCTTGATAGATAAGTACTGAAATGCAAGTACGGAATACAGTATTTTCACCTTAGACTTCATCCAGGTGAAACAGGAAAGACACAGGATCACAGAATCACACAGAATCACAGAATATTATGAGCTGGAAGGGACCCACAAGGATCATCTAGTCCAACTCACCATCTAACACCCGTAGGGAGACCGAGAGCACATCGCAGGGCATAACACCAGCCTAGATCCCTCACAGTCTAGCAGGCCACTCTGAGCCGGAAGGGGCCCAACGTCATCCAGCCCTATACCTCCCTGCTAGACCATGTCACTAAGCTCCTCGTCCAGTCTTCTCTTAATCACAGGATATTCTGAGTTGGAGTGCTAACATGTCTTCAGTAAGGACTATTCAACTTCCTTCCCAAAGGCCAAACATATGCAGGCTCAAAAACATTGCTGCCACATTTGATACTAATTGGCTATATGGTGACTCTCACGACAGGGAGCTAAAGAAATGATAAGTCAGGGAGACAGAACAAACCTGTCATTATTTGAGATGAAAGCATAAGCATGGCACCTGGGTGATGCAAACAATGTCACTGCCCTGGTTCTGCAGATAAAAGGTCTTCACATTTGTCAATATAGGAGCATTCAGAGGCACACTTACTCATTAAAACTAAACAAAAATATCACTTTCTGAGCAAAACCACAGATTTTTCAAAGGGACCAATTAAGGAGAAAATTATACTTTTACATTATAGGGAAAAGTGATTTGTCATCAGTTTTGCATTCTTACTCAAGCAGTTTTACAATGCAGAAGCTAGACACACTTCTCACTGAAAGTAGTCACTGTTAGGTCAGTAGTTTGTGTTGATCATTTTTTATTTCTTATCTCTTCCCTCTTAACAGGCAAAAGAAAATTCTTGCCTTGTAACATTCTATGCCTTTTTTTTTTTAACTAGACTTTAGGTTGGCAGTTATGCATCTTCTTCTAGATTGCTTTCATTAATAATCACTGCACACACATTTTCAGAAATAGAAAAATACAATTTGATTCATGTATTTCTGCAACACCTAGAATAATTTTGTGGATTTATTTCCTTTTTTGCCTGTTTCACCTTACCCATAACTCAACAGAAGGATAACTCAGCATTGTCAAATTGTGGAACTGTGCAGACTTTCAATAGATCTATTGAGTTCATACACTCTGTAATTTCAGGTCATAAACTTGAAAAAACACCTGAAATAAAGAATCTCTCTTCCTTCTATAACCAGAGTGCATTTGATTAAAAAAAAATTAATTTCACTAATTTAAAGGTTTCTGTAAGTTAGTATATTTCAGAGTATTACATAACACTGAAAATATTTTGAAATAAGACATTACCTTGACCATCACCAACCAAGTCATGTAACGTTCCTAGGATTATGTTGGCGAGTAGTACATTAAATCATTTTGCACTGATTGTTTCACGATAACTGGTCATCTGATCATTTTCTCTCTTGCAGAAAATGTATCTGTTTTTCATTGTTTTGTTCTGAAAAAAAAATTTACGCGTCATCATTGAGAGAGAAAAATCAATTTTTTTTTGGAAACATTTAAGGAAACATAAATAAATTTAAGTGACACTTTTAATTAAGTAAAGGTAACTTTATTAGATGATTGCACAAGGATGAAATAGAAATCTATAGGGATGAGAAAGAGGAAAAAGAAGATGATATCTGAAAAATGTTCATTAACATATTTAAGAACACAAATTTAACATAGTTTCATAGAAAACTTGAATACAAGTAAAAGCAAGTGTCCCATCATATTTTTGCACCTATTTTAATGTGCTGAGTCTTCTAAGATTTTGCATCTTAGAACTAGGTTAACTCCTTTAGGTTCCTAAATGCTACAGAGTATTTCTGTTGTGTTTTCATATAATTAACATAAACTTGATATATGTTAGTAATTAAAAAAAGAACATTAAAAAAAAGCTAAACCAAAAAGAACCCTGTAATTGACAATCTTAGGCAGCACTAAAACTGCTGATTTGAAGTTTGCTCCTAAGGATACACAAATTTATTTTTACACACCCCCTGAGGAGCAAGTTTGGGATGATTCTAAAAATCCACCATTCAGAATCTGTAAAACGAAACCATTAACAATTAATGTTAATGTCTAAATGCAGTTAGATGCACTCTACTGTTTCATAAGTGATATGCAAAAAAACTTTACTCCTTAGGGAAAGGAGACTAGTATTACTCAAATAATTAATTTCAATCCTTCATGTTCCCGCTAATACTGGTTTAAAAACTTAGCTGCTATTTTGACATCTAGTTGAAAAAACATATTCTTCATCCCTGTCTACATGATGGCAGATTCATATTCTAGACTCAGAATGTTCACACAAATTATTTTCCACCTTGCATTTCTATATTTGTACTCAGCCAAGGAATTTAGAAGATTTTTTTTTTTGCCCTCCTTCTGCTAGATCAAAAAACTAACTTTAATCTTTTTATATGAGCTCAGTCTAACATTTATGGGAATATATAATGTTATTTGGACTTGGGAAACTGTGTATGCCATTTTCAAACTTATATCTTTTGCACACTGATGTAGTCATTTTGATTCCGGTCTAAACATATTTGCTTCATTGAAGCATATATGCTTCAACACAGTCTTTCTGTGTCGGCAAGTTAAGAGATCAAAGTGCTTGATTATTTCTGCTGAAAAAACTCTATGTTCTATTTCATATAATCCAGAATCCTAGAGAAAACTAGACAAATCTTAATGTTAGGAAGCGGTTTTTCACAGAGAGAGTGATTGCATATTGGAATGGGCTGCCCAGGGAGGTGGTGGAGTCGCCATCCCTGGAGGTGTTTAAGAGAAGACTGGACGAGGAGCTTAGTGACATGGTCTAGCTGGGGGGTGTAGGGCTGGATGATCCTGGGCCCCTTCCGGCTCGGAGTGGCCTGCTAGACTGTGAGGGATCTAAGTTGGTGTTACCACTCTGGGATGTGCTCTCGGTCTCTGTACGGGTGTTAGATGGTGAATTGGACTAGATGATCCTTGTGGGTCCCTTCCAACTCATAATATTCTGTGATTCTGTGAAATGAAACAGACCATTCAATACAGAAAACAGAACATTACGACAGTTTCCATTATAAAGGCTGAAGCACAGCTCTAGAATGGATGTATGTAGGCCCTATGATTTCAGCTAAAACCGCATATACATTGAGTCAGACACATTATTAATAAATATTTTTTATTTTAATTCCTTATATCATCCACATACTTTTAAGCTTCTCACCTATACACTCACAGACACATGCATATATTTGTATAACATTCTTTACTGAGACTGCACTGGAATAAGAGATTAGTGAGACACTGGAATAAGTTGCTTAGAGAAGCTGTGGATGTCCCATCCCTGGGAGTGTTCAAGGTCAGTTGAATGGGTCTTTGAGCCACCTGGAGTCCTGGAAGGTGACCCTGTCCATGGCGTGGGGGTTGGAATATATGATCTTTAAGATCCCGTCCAACACAAACCATTCTATGATTCTATGATAGAATAAAAATAATACAATTAAATAGATACGCATATTTATCTATCGGAGATCATGGAGTAAAATATTAATAAATCTTTTTTCCTCACATAATCAGTCTTCAACTTTTTTATCTCTGCGCCATTACAATAATTGAGAAATCCTAGTGTCACTATTCATAGTCAAAAAACAATTTGCACATCTAAAGAGTCATGTTTGTACTGGAATTCCACTCCTTGTTATTTGTTCATCATTTTTATGTACAAATTACTAATTTTTAGGTGTTCATTCTGTGCGAAGAAAGTATGATGTGCATTCAAAAACAAAATATGACCGAACAATAGATAAAATGAGCATTGAATACTTTGGAAACAACTGAGGACTGAGAATTAATACCATGTACTACTAGGCAAGAATTAATAAATACTTAATCAAATTTCCAAACAAATGGCTGAACAACAAATACTACAGTTAATAAAATCCTCTTAAGTAATCTTCTTATTATTACTTTTAGCAAATGTTCTTCAAGTAATTAATTCATCATCTTAAAAGGGTGTCATACAAAGCCTCTGCCAAGTGACTTTAACAGACTTTAGATCAATTTCTGAGACTATATGAGGACTGCTTAAAATCTGTTATTTGCACTCATGCTGCTGATAACACAGCACAGGCCTTAGTGATCCCACTGAAGATTTAGTGTGTTGTTCGGTCAGAGATTTTTTCCAGCAAATGGGTACTCTAACTTAGTGACCGTAACAGAACCTGGCTGCGTTTGCCTAACACAGACAAATTTGGAACTAGTTATCTGAGCCACTTCCAGAAAGTTACTTAAAGGAAACAATTCAACTCAACTAAGATCTGAAACACCTTCTGGATGTGGCCATTTCTGCTCACTGATGTGGGAGATAGCCTAAAGCAATGAAATCCCAAATCATCTCTATCAAATTATGAAGTTTAGGTGACAGGTATTCATGCATAATGTTTGTCTTTACCACAGCAATCCCAAATAAAAGAGTACATAACTCTTTAAAACTAATACTTCTTGCCTTGACAAATGTTCCCAAACACTAATAAGTCATTAATTAAATAACTGTAATTAGAGAAAGAAGCTGGAAAATATGCTGCAAAAGTTAGAAATTACAGATTCTCTTTAAGAATCAGTATAAAGAAAATTAAAAGTTTTATTTTAACTCTTTGATTTTTTTACATGAATCCATGAATATCAGTCCAGTGACTCATACGAAGAATAGATAACAAATTACAGAATCACAGAAACCGAGAATTAACTAGTGTCGTGGTTTGACCCCAGCTGGATGCCAGAGATTCACCACAACCTCTCCTGGAGGAGAAAAACTGGAAAATAAAACTGGTCACAGGCAAAAAAAAAGCAAGCCAACTACAAGTAATGAATATAAAGGATTTATTTACTAACTAACAAGATCAGAACTGTGAAGGAAGCATCATTTAAAAGGTAACCTTTTCCCTCCACCCCTCCTTCTCTTACAACAGATCTAATATTCCCTTTTTTCACCAGGAGACAAAGGGGGAACATAGGGTAGGGGTAAACCAGGCAAGTTGGTATTTTCTGACCAGATCCAGGGTAGGAACCATCTCTCTGCCCTTCCATAAAGTTCTCTCTCTCTCTCATGAGAGGAAAAGTCTCTCATGACTCTCTCCCAAGTGAGATCTTGACCCGAGGACAACAGTTCTTCCGAAAATTCTCTGTGGTCCAAGTGTCACATCACAGGATGTAGCTTTTAAGTACTGGCTTTTTTACTGTGTCATAATGAGCCCATCCCAAAGTACATGGTTCAGATCCTACCACAATGCACAAAAAGTCTGTCCAAAGGATCTCTGCTGAGCTCTCAGCTAGCTCCAGGCTTCTGTTTCTGGGCTCTGAAGAACATCTGTAGCATTTTTCCAGCTTTTATCTCCATCTTCAGTCATGGCTTAGATGGATTCTACATCACTGGTTCCTTTCTCTTTAGTCCATAGGTTTTCACCATGGTCGGTCCAATTCACAAGCAGCAGCGGGACGCCTGGAAGAACATTTCTACCCCTTCTCTCATGGGCCTGGATGGGCCTTTGATCTTTCAGCCTCCCGACACAGGTTCTGAACCGGCCCCTACATCTTGCTACTGAGGTTTTTTTCTTCTCCCTCAAATATGTTATTCACAGAGATGTCTCTATCTCTATAACCTTGAATGCCATGGCAGCGACTGAGCTGAGAGCTGAGCTGCAAAAAAGCCCTAAACCTTAACACTAGGTTGGAAAAGATCATCAAGTCCAACCTACTACCTGACATCATCTCATCAACTAAACCATGGCACTAATTGACAAACCCAGTCTGCTTTTTAAACATTTCCAGGGACAGTGACTCCACCACATCCATTCCAATGGCCAATTACTCTTTCTGTGAAGAATTTTTTCCTAACATCCAGCCTAAAATTCCACTGGGGCACCTTGAGAATGTGTCCTGTCTATCTGTCACTGGTTGCCTGGAAGAAGAGTCCAACCCCCACCTGACTACAACTTCTTCTCAGGCAGTTGCAGAGAGCAATAATGTCTCCCCTGTGCCTTCTCTTCTTCAGGCTAAACAACCCCAGCTCCTTCAGCCGCTATCCACAGAGTTTCTGCTCCAGTCCCTTCACCAAGACATGTTCGAGCATCTCAACATCTTTCTTAAACTGAGGGGCCCAGAACTGGACACAGAACTCAGGGTGTGGCCTCACCAGTGTTGAGTACAGGGGGAGAACCACTTCCCTAGTCCTGTTTGTCACACTATTCCTGACACAGGCCAGGATGCCATTGGCCTTCTTGGCTACTTGGGCACACTGCTGGCTCATGTTCAACCAGATGTTGACCAGTACTCCCAGGTCCCTTTCTGCCTGGCCACTCTCCAGGCACTCTCCCCAGCCTGTAGTGATGCATGGGGTTATTGTGGCCAAAGTGCAGAATCTGGCACTTGGACCAGTTAAATCTTGTGCTGTTGGATTCTGCCCATCTATCCAGCCTGTCCAGGTCCTTCATCAGAGCCCTTCTACCGTCTGACAGATCAACATCTTTTCCCAACATGGTGTTATCTGCAAACTTACTAATGGTGGACTCAACCCCTCATCCAGATCATCAATAAAGATATTAAACAGGACTGGGCCCAACACTGATCCCTGGGGGACACTACTAGTGACTGGCCACCAACTAGATGCAGCATCACTCTCTGGGCCCGGCTATCCAGCCAGTTCTTAACCCAGAGCAGATTGCACCTGTCCAAGCCATGGGCTGACAGCTTCTCTAACATCAACTCAAGAGAACGGGTAATAGGAAACATGGTGCCTCAGTTCTATGTGCCACAGTGCAGCAAAGCAAACAAATCATTAATATGCAAGCAGAACAAAAAATATTGTGCTGCAGAAAATGTGCCATAGATTTATCTGTAAAACCATGCTCATTTCACTTAATTCACCTTGTGAATAGAGAAACTGCATGTGGTGGTGGCAAAAATTATTATGGTCTTAGTAAAATTCTAATCTGTAGTGAGAACAGGGAGACCAGGACACATTAATTCAGTGAGAAGAAAAATGAATCCCAGGAAAATAAGGGAAATATATAGAAAATGCTGGACAAATGTCGGATTGGCATATTTTTCTCTCCATAGAAAAAGAAACTCATTATTATAAAAGGCAGTAAATAAGAGAAAAAAATTCTGAGAAAAAAGAAAAAATATGCTATGAGATTTATTGCTATAAAATATACTTGAAACCTCAAATTTAGAAAGACTTAGAAACAGGCAAAGAAAAATCGTAAGTCAGAAACTACTTAAAAATAAGAAGGAGAGATGTAAACCCTTATGTTTCAGCCATACAAAGACTTCTCCCTATTGGGAACTTTTAAAAAATTGTTGCCAGCAAGCGCATTATCTTACTGTTCTCTGATACAGCTGCAGCTTGTTGCTCACAGGGATAGTAAGTGGAATGCAACTGTTACTTTATATCTTTTTTCGGATGTGTTCTGGGAACCTGAATGAAGAATGTTTTTGCTTAAAAATCTTGAGTATCGACTTAAACTATTGCAAAGCTAGCTTTTGCCTAGTTTTCTTTTCCAGGTCATCAATATCAAGTTGCCATGCCACCTACCTTTAATCTAGTATATATGTATAGAAGAAGAGGGTGAGTAGTTACCATGTCTCTCAGAAAAGAGGATCAAGGTGTGTTCTTGGTCTTCAAAAAATTTATCTTTTGAAATAGAGCCTTCTGTATTTTCTCCTTAGCTTTATTATGAGAGATGTATTATTTACAGTCTCAATTTTTCTTTGCTCCTGCAGGTCCACGAGAGCTTGTGTTGGCTTCACATAAATTAAGCAGAAGGTCAGAGGTGTGGAGGTATATAATTTCAGGTGTTTTCTGACTATAGCAAATGAAACGGTAACTCCAAGTAAATATCTCAGATACAAAAGGCACGTCCTACAATTGCATGTGTTTGACAACAGAACAGTTCATTTTCTGTTTTGGAAGGGGAAAAAATAGGAATACTGGAGCATACACACACAAAAATAATTAGGTCAAGGAACAGGCAAAGCTCTCGTCTTTGGAGGCACTTTCCTGGAGCAGTGGAATACTGCTGGAGCACTTTCATGAGAAGTTCATGAAGCCTGCAGTAACCCAGACATTAGCAGCAGCTTAGTTCATCTTTTACATAATGACGAATTGGATTAAAATTTTAGCAATGGTATTTTTATGGTATAGGCTTTTGACTACTGACGACATTTTACTTAATACTAAAGCTTCTGTTTCAATGCTAGCTAACTTGTTTCAAAAATAACCATAGAATAGTTCAAAAGTCATCTTCCTGAGAGAAAACATTTTGCATGATGACAAGCAAGAAGTATACAAACTCTGAAATTAATAGTTAGGTTAAAATAGAATCAAAGTACAACCAGTTATACCTAGAACAATTAAATGCTACCTCAAGTATCCTAGTAGGCAAAATAATTATGTAGTCTTTAAAGTTATCCAAATTAATCAAGACTAATAGAAGAGAGAATATATCAGATTCTCTTTCCTTTCTCCTTCTTTAATTGCCTTAATTTTATATGCAGATAAAAATCAGCCTTAGATCACACCTGTGGGATTACCTTTAGGCTAACTAGTATTCAGAAATTGATTCTACATTAGATGCATCTTTTTAGATATAAAACGCAAAATTTGCTTATTTCATTTGAGGATTTAAAAATATGTCCGTATTTCTTTCTTAGCATTTGGACCAAGTTTGTACACTTCTCTAGTAATTTGAAGACAAAGGTGTTTTTATGCAAAAAACCACAAAAATCTGATTATATAATGCAGACAACCTCCTTCCAGTACGAGATAAAAGATTTTCGTTATTTGGTATTTCTATTATCATTATAACCCAGAACATTGTCACAGATTCATTGAATAAATAATGGCCTGATATTACGTGCCTGGCAGAATCACACTCTCTGTGATGAATAAAAAATATTGAGGACATAATAACAACAGACAGAGGTATAATTGGATGTAACAGAAATTGTAGTGGATGCAGTAATCATGAGTGATTGCCAGGATAACTATTTTTCTATTTGCCTGTGCTTAGCACTTCTAAATACATTCAGCCTTGAAAATCCCATCTATAGAGCATGCAATGCTATACTGAAGGCCTATGAGGTTGAATTAACAGTGTTCTTGTAATTCACACTTCCAGGAGTGCTTTTTTCATCAGGGTAAACCACAGTGTTAATGCCATGTATTTGTACTTGTATTTAGATGCAGAAAACATCTTGGTTTGTACTATTTCATTTTGGCTATGATTCAACAAAGCACTTAAATATGAGCTTAACTTTGAAGCATGAGGAGTCTTGCTGATTATAATGAGACTACTCGTGTGTTTAAGGTTAAGTATGTGCTTAAGTGTTTTGCTGTATTAGGACCTCAGATATTACTAACACTGATTTATTGAGGAATGTGCAGGTGGGAGTGAAAGAGTGAAAATGTATGCTTTGCATATTTCGAGCAGTAATGTGCAAATCTTTATATATTATTATTGCCTGAGATGAAATCTATACATGAAATATGGGAAAAGGTGAGAATGTTTTTGTTCTGCATCTCAGAAGGCACAATAAATGTGTTATTGGGAGATTGGTTTTATACACAGTACCTTCCTGTTTCAAAAAAGAAAGTCACAAATACTTCATTGTTTCAAAATAATTATTATTTCTGTTTCATATATCAATAATACTCTTGCAGTAGTTATGGTAGGAATAATGAATAGATCTGCCATGAATTATGGTGCCTTGTTCACAACTAGCCTGGTGGGCTTTAATGATGCCTCAGAAAAATGAAATATATTAAAATGAAACATATTAAAATGAAACATACTAAAACATATTAAGCCACTTCCAGCATAACAGAACTAAAGATCAGTTCCTGTACCAAACCTCTATCAAACCAAGTTTTCACTTTAGAAAAAGGTGAAAGAAAGGTGTTTAAAATTTCTTCATTTATCAGCAGAACGCTTGATACAGGTTTGAAAAAGAACTGTTGCTTGAGAAGCCTTTGACATGGTTTCCCACAATAAGCTTCAGGAGAAACTCGTAGAGCATGGACTGGATAGAAACACTTTATGCTGGGTTAGGAATTGGTCGGATGGACGAGCTCAGAGAGTGCTGGTGAATGGTGCCACATCCAGCTGACAGCCAGTCACCAGTGGAGTCCCACAGGGGTCAGTCTTAGGCCCGGCACTATTCAACATCTTTATTGACGATATGGACAAGGGAATTGAGTCCAGCAGCAGCAGCTTTGTAGATGACACCAAGCTGGGGGCAAATGTCGAACTGCTAGAGGGTAGGAGGGCCCTTCAGAGGGACCTCGACAGGCTAGAGAAATGGGCAGACTCCAACAGTATGAGGTTTAACAAGACTAAGTGCCGGGTCCTTCACTTTGGACACAACAACNATGAGAAGCTTAGTGACATGGTCTAGCTAGGTGTAGCTGGGAGGTGTAGGGTTGGATGGTCCTGTGGGCCTCTCCTGGCTTGGAGTGGCCTGTGCGACTGTGAGGGATCTAGGTTTATGTTCACCACTCTGGGGTGTGCGTTCGGTCTCTGTACGGGTGTTAGATGGTGAGTTGGACTAGATGGTCCTTGTGGGTCCCTTCCAACTCATAGTATTCTGTGATTCTGTGTGATCTCATTTCATTGCTCTACAGCCCATCAGTGACTGCTGCCCCCACTTTCTCACAATGTTTTGTATCTTGTGTTACAGGACGATTGTCAAGTGACAATTGATGGTGATGTTAGTGAGAATGAGCGGTATCAGGATCCATCCCATAAACTGTATCCCTCAGCACACCATCAGAGGCATCCCTCTTTGAATGTAAGGAATATGCCAAAATTTTTGTCAGATAAGAGGTAACCTTCAAAGAACCTTACTGTTAATTTCAAGGTCATTTTCATGCTAAAAATTTCATGATGGAGAAATAACTTGACTACATTGGTGGTTTTAGACTGAAGGATTTCCCAGTCTCACTTTGCATTTTGCCTGGCCATTTGGTGTGGTTACGCCTGTCACCTCATCACTAAATCCACTAATGAAAATGGACCTTTTAATGAGTTACATACATGCATAATTGCAGTAAACCTCTAACATCCTTTATGCAAATGATTCTTTGGAGATCATTAATTAGATTTTGAGGAATATTAATTTCTCCAAAGCCAAAAAAAAAATAAATATTACTATAGGGAAATGTGATTGAATCAGTTTTAACTATGGTAAAATTACACTCTGTGACAATTAATCAAGTGGAGCACAAGAGAGCTTGGTTTAAAATGCAAAGTCTACTGTTAATACGCTTCCCATGATTCTAACTAATTAGTATGCATAAATAGTATTTTAAGAAGAATATAATTTATCTGTGCTTCAGATTTCCTGCTTACACTTTCATGTGAAAATAGCACTGATACTGATAGTTTGGAGGTACTCTCATGACAACATGATTCTAGGAACATATTTCTAAAATATACAAATTTGAATCTGTGCCCCAAGGGTGGATTTATTTCCATCATAGGGCAGCTACAAAATTGCTTGAGTTCAGGCTATTAAAAACAAAAGAGAATAAAGCCAAGTGATTCTACCCTAACAAAACTGTGATCAAATACTTTAGTACAAACAGAGCTGTCCCTGGGGCATCATACAAATTTATTTTAAAACATTTAAATAATGCTACAAAGATAATTTTATTAAAATGAACAATGCCACCTTGTCCATCATTCTCAAATGAAGCACTGAGGAAAAGAACAATTGGCTCAGTATGCAAGATTATAAATAGTCATGGATTGTTTTCTGAATACTTAAAGGACACTGCAATGGAAAAAAAGCAAAGCAAAACAAACAAACAAAACTGGCAAAAAATCACAAACAATCATGTTGCATTGCCATTAAGTGAAGTCTTATTTTCTGGAAAGCTGAGGCAAACAATTTGTTTGCATGCAAATACAGACCTAGATACTGGCCCCAGACACATTCACATAAATCCAGACTCTCGTTTGTGAATTCTTTTAGAATTGCTCCATCTCACAGCTCGTGTAACTGAGATGAATATTTGAGAATTAATAACGTATTGTCTCTTCAATTCCCATTGGACTTAAGCTTTGAATTCTGTACCTGAAGAACCCCAGTCTTTCCTTTGTACCATGCTGGAGGGATATCAGGGTTCTTCCATCTTTCCTTCTCCTATTTCACAGTAGAGGTATAAAACGTTCTCCAGGAAACAGTAACACATATACTCAGAAAAATAAAATTATCTTTTTTATGTATGAAGTGATGTGGCAGTGGTAGTAGCAGTGGTACTGGTA
Organism: Pitta sordida; assembly: GCA_013390025.1. Classification (NCBI taxonomy): domain Eukaryota; kingdom Metazoa; phylum Chordata; class Aves; order Passeriformes; family Pittidae; genus Pitta; species Pitta sordida. The sequence goes on along the minus strand of WEKX01022733.1, from coordinate 4,288 downwards.
GTGACAGTGGCTGTGAGAGGTGACAGTATCCGTGAGACACACCTCCAACTCCAGGACTGGTGGCAACACTGAGCCAGGTGCCAGAACTGAACACTGAACATGTTTTCTCCCTTTCACCCGTAGTGCCGGTATGTCTCTGAGGTTAAGTAATTTATTCATCATATATGCTCTGCTATGTGTCCCTTGACCAGCAAATGCAAAATGGTGATGGGCAACCATGTGAAACAAAATGTGCTTCCAGCTCTCACAATCTAGATACAACACAGGTGCCTCACAGCCTCTTCTGAGCATTCTCCAAGCTGAAAGTCCAGCCTTTGAAGTACAGCGCTCTTGTCATCATCCCTGACATTTCTTTCCTTATCCATAAACGTATACTGGCCTTGATTTTGTTGCAATAGCAACTGTGAATAACAAAGACAAATAGTTTATTGGGGTTTTCTTAGAGGGTAGCTGGAGACACTTGATTGCTCAGCATTACTTTTTACACTTTGGCACTTCAGATCAAAGAAACCTATCTGCAATACAGATAGAATGCTGTGGCCTTAGGCTATTATATGTTTTATACTAAGAATTTTTATCTTTATGCTAAATTTTATATATTCATGAAGACTGTGAGACAGGATAGATCTTCCTTAATATGTAGCTCACAATAAATAAACAAATAAATAAATAAATGGGGTGTGAATATTGTTTGCTGCTAACTCTAATCTTTTCCCTTCTAAACAAATGTTTTTAATGCTCTAAGCAAGTGCAATACACTAGAAATGGAAGTAGTAACTTCTTTTGCATAGACAGGCATAATGTTTTTGCATCATGTATTAGATTTCCCATGGCAATGAAGAATATTTTTCACTTCTAATGATTTTTTTTCCTTATACATGAAATAAATTATTAAAAAACACAGTAAGGCCAAATCTCAATTACTATAGCTCTGGATCTGTAGCTGAGAATATTTTTAATTACAAGAAAAACATATTGGATCAGTTGCAGGTGCTTGTGCATCAGTGTAAATTAAGAGCATCACAAAGATATCTAAATCACTACGATTGAATTAAATTATATTTCCTAGTAACACAGATTACATGTTTATCTGTATTGGAAATAAGCTTATTTAACACTATTGTATCTGGTATTAAAGAGAAATTAAGATGTGAACAAAACTATTCAGCAGAATTCAAGTTCAATAATTAGACTTTCCTTCAATGAGAGAGAGCAAAAAATCCTCAATAATTTATTTGGTAAACTCAGTAAAGGCAGAAACAGAATCAAGGAATGAGAAAATAAATGGTTGGCAAAAGGCAGCATATATTTAAGGTCCATAGTTAAGTTCCGTAGTTCACATATTTTAACACTTTATTTAAATACCAATGAGATGGAACTGATATGGTAAACAAGAAACTGGCTTTTGAGAAACATCACCTTTATTGCTAAATGTAACAGGTGTTTTAGAGTAAAATTTTTTCTGAATTCTTGTAACCTACTTCTGCTTGGGTGCAAACAGAGAAGAAATGTCCCCAAAGTAATGGAATTTGAGCCAATATTAAAAACTGTTAACATCTTGCAAATATTCACTCTCACTGCAATAAAATCCTTGAATTGGACTTAATGTGTTCAAAGTGGTTTCGACTTACATGCTCAGTTGAATTTTGTCCAAACAGGATATTATGTTCTTATTTTTAATATGTCTGGAAGAATACACTAGTGTGTACTAGTGTGCAAGAGACAGAAAGAGGGTGAGAAACTAAAAGAAGCTGTACATGATCTGCTTTGAAAGGAAACTCATGGCTAAGTTTCAGTTATGTATTAAGACAATGTGCCAACACATAGGCAACATGTGAGACAAGTGATTAAAATCTCACTTACTCTCAGTGGAGTAAACAGCATCTCTGAGGCCCAGAAAAATATGCAGCTGTTATTAGGTATTCATCTCAGCTGTCTAGACACAGGCAGCTGGCAGTCTTGCAGATGTCCATGGGCACCCTTTCCACATGCCAGATGCAGCTGCAGAAGGTTTCCCTATATCAGATAGATCTTGCATCACATACAGGTATACCCTTATTTTAAGGTGTCCTTTGTGAGATTTGTTAGAGAATTTATTGTTTCTTCTTTTTTAATATCTGAATAGTGTTATTTTCTACTATGGACCTTCAGCACTTCTTATCATGAATCAGGACTTGACTCCAATACAGATACTTGTTGTTTTCCAGGACAAAAATTCAATTTTTTTCTTACAGGTAATAGCACTTATGGGATACCTTCACTTAGTCACCTAGATCTATAAGACTAATAAATCAGCTTAAGAGAACCCCCACTTCGGACACCCAGCCGGAGCACCCCGGGCAGCCATAGCCAGGGCCTAGGACCAGCACCACAGGGAAGCCAGATGCGCAATCTCGCCTTGGGGTCTCAGAGACTTGGGGAGGAAGGGTGCACAGGGAACCAAGACCTCCCACCTGTGGGTACTTAAACCATTAACTCTCCCAGGAGTGCAGCAATCTGGGGCGCAGCAAGCAGGGGCAAAGCATAAAGGGATATTAACTGCGAGGGGCTTGGGCAACTGCGGGGGGCTTGTAAATAAGCAATTGAGAGGCAGTTAGCGTGGCAGTTCACATGGGCAGGGCAAGCGGGCAGGGTAGCAGACGCAGTCTTGGCAGGTGCTGTCTCTCCATCCTCCCCTTGTCAGTCATGGCCAGAACCAGATGGATGAAAGTCGGGGCCAAGGCCACAAGGGAAGCTCGGACCCAAACTACCTCTGTGTCAGTGGATGTGGCTGNGCCCGCGTGCAGGATACTGCTGAGAGGTTACCAAAATTGATTCAACCTTCAGATTATTACCCCCTGCTGGTTGTCCAGGCCAGTAGTGATGAGATAAATGAGAAGGGATCCAGGGAAATTAGGGAGGAATTTAAGGAACTTGGTCAATTGATTGGTGGGACAGGAACACAGGTAGTCTTTTGCTCTGTCTCTGTAATGGTAGGATTGGACTCTGAAAGCTATAGGAGAATTCTTGCTCTTAATAAATGGCTTAAGGGCTGGTGCCACCAGAAAAATATTGAGTTCTATGATCATGGGGTGTCCTTCACCAAACCAGGGTTGATAGTCCCTGGAGGGCCGAATCTATCAAATAGGGGCAAAAGGGTTTTGGTCTGGGGGCTGGCAAGACTCATTGACAGGGCCTTAAACTAGGTTCGAAGGGGGTAGATGTCCTGGTTTGGACACTGTTGGGGTTGTTTTCAAAGAAAAATGGACGAGAGACCGTTAAGAGAAAACACCAACCTTAATAGAGAAATATATACATAATTATACATATATATGTAATAGATATATTTTTTAATACATATTTATTGGAATGTACGAAAAAGGTATGTGTATGAATCACACTAACACTGGCAAACAACAGGGAAATATCCCAACAAACCCCCAAAACCACCCACACAAAACAGGTTATCCCTCACTGAAATAACAATACCCAAAAGGAAAGCCCCAACAACGGCAAAATACAGATGAAAATGACAGCGATGTCCGGCTATCGTCAGGGAAGGGCCCAGCGAGGAGCGACGGGCGATGCAGCTGGGAGAAGATGTCAGCAGGAGCGGGATGCAGCTGGGAAAAGACAGCAGCAGGAGCAAGATGTAGTTGGGAGAAGACGACAGCAGGAGAAGGATGCAGCTGCAGCAGGGCAGCAGGCGATTCTGGCAAGGGTGAGAGAGACTGGTCGCTTTCACGCTGTATCTTTTAAAGGCTCTTTAGTTCCTCCCCGGTAGTGCTCCCCCTGTCCAATGGGATAAGGCTCCGAGCTGTCAATCTCATCTATCTCTCTGGAAGAGCTGGTATTTTATGTCATCACCAGGGTGACCTCCAGACCCCCACATGGCTGCCCCCCCGGCCCCAGCAGGGAACTGGGTAGGTGCGCGGCCACGCACCGCTTGGGGGGGGAGAAGCCACGGGAACCCCCTCACACCGCTTCTGCCATCAGCACCACTCCAGTGGCAACGAGAGGGGACTGGGGTGGGTGAAGCTGATACACAGGAGAAAGCCAGGCCACCGTGCCCCCACACCGCCCTCGATTTTGGGAGAAAATGGAAAAAAAACTCACAAAGAAAACTAGGTATATGTGTATTAAATCCCCTCTTGTCTCAGGGGGAGGGGAGAGGGAAAGAAAGAAGGAAAGGAAAAAAAACAGTTAAAACTTTTCCTCTGTAAACATGTAAAAAGAAACCTCTGACACCAAACCTATGACAGAAGGGGATCCAGCAGTTACCTGGGAGGACACTGAAACTGGTAAAAAT
>WEKX01022731.1:654441-666408 GCA_013390025.1 Pitta sordida | reverse complement strand
ATATATTATATATATATTTAGATAATAAATACAGCTCCTAAGAAACAATGACAAAATAGGATATCTCACTAGTAATTTACAAAAATGGCCTAATTGGAATTGGTTAGAAATAGACGCCCAAGGTGGGAAGAAAAATGCAATTAAGAGTGTTAAATGAACAGGTACATGGTAAAAAAACCAAAAAAATCACCTTACTTGTGTCTGAGTAAATTTTTAACCTAATGATCTTGTACTACTCCTGCCATTGAATCATTACATGAAACTATTTCAACCATATGNNNGAAACTATTTCAACCATATGACACTTAAGAGAATTGACTTCTAGACAGACAGGTTTTATAAGTACAGATAACTTTTTTTTTTTAATTACATGACTGCAAATTCACAAAAAAGCATGAGAGGAGTAACACCTTTTAAAAACACTGTATTTTAATTGACTGACTTTCCTTCTGGCAGCACCACTTTAAACTATGCTGGAATTTTAAAAGCTGCCCCAAGATATTGAAACCAAACTCGGGGTTTCCTAAGAAATTTCTCAAGTTTCTATGACTAAGAGTGTATCACAGAGTCGACAGTTAAGGGCTAAATGTGATCCTGACCTTTAGCGCTTATGGCTACGAGACCTGCCGTCTGTGCACTGAGCCAACTCAAAATCTACGCTTACAGCAGAGCCCTGCACGCCAAAAATCCTCTGAGGCAGGATTTCCACTTGGTTTATAGCCTTTTTAGAAGACAGCAAAGGGTTGCTTGCTCGTCCCCAGGAAGGTAATGTCTTCTACAGTCGCTCCTGCCTTCATCGAGAAAGTGAAATTCTCTCAGTAAACACCCCATAGTGCTAGAAAGCTGTGGTTAATAGACCATTTTCAGGCTTTTGATAAAATATTACGTTTCAAAAAAACCCAAGTTTTCTCTTTCTCTCCAGTCTGAAAATCTCTTGCCTCCCTCAGTCAATCAAACTCTGAATTTCCATTCCCACCATCTCAAGCCAAGTCAGTGAGCTGGATTTCTGAGCAAAACCCCTTCCAGGTGTCAAATCTGCTGTGATTCTCTATTGGCTTTTCTTGCAAACAGGAAGAAGCAACGGATATTTCTTCTTTGTGCTTTATACACAGGATTCAGCTGTTGAGGAACAAGCAGCCAGTTATTACACACACACAAAAAGTTAAAACCAAAGAGGGCTTGGTAAAGGAGATGAAACTGGGGATATGGCAGATCAAGATACAAGATATGAGGAAGACTGAAAAGATTTTGTGTGGGAGCAAATCTGAAGGAAAAGTTGCTGAGGAGTAGAGGAGGAAAGGGAGAAGGGCTGTGGGAGAAGGGCATGAAAACGCCATCCTCTAAGGACTTTCCCTTCTTCTGTCCCCTCTCCAGTCTCTCTTCAATCACTGGTGAGACCGTTCTTTACACACTCTTTGCGCAAGACACAAAAAGGCTACATGAAACCAAGCATCACAGCTCTTCCTCTGGACTCAGGGGAATTTTTAATGAAAAATGTGATTAGATCTCTGCTACTCTTCAATTTCCACAAGCCACTGTGATTAATTTCGTTTCACAGCACAAGCTGTACAAATCAGGACAGCAAAGCACATTAATCATCAGCAACACAGCAGTGAGCAGAGATGGCCGGAGTCAATAAACAAACCCAGGCTGAGTGACTAGGAACAACAAATGCTCCTTACAAGCAGCCAAACTGAAGAGCATCAGGAAACTGTCAAATGAGACGTGCATCATGCAAACCTCTGCTATTTCCCTCCTTCCCTACAAGGGGATGCTCTGACACTGAACTGTGGAATTCCCCAAAGCCATGATAAAGAAAAAATAAAAACAGCTCCCAGTCAATCAATGCCATACATGACAAAAACCAGATGAGGGAGTCACTGGGTAAAACAGCAACACAAGCAAACACAGCAAAACCATCAAAACGACAACTGTGTTGGAAACTGCTCTTCTTTCCAGTGCTTCTCAGCTCCTGTTCCAACCCTCCTTGCCTGAATGCCTACTGACAGGGTAGAAAATGCTGTGCCAGATCAGATCAACTGAGCCCGGTGATCTGAACCTATCAATGGCAACTTACGTTGGCAGCTGCTCCATGGATGATGAGATGACCACAAGGTCGTAAACCCACTTCAGGAAATTTTCTCCTTTCCAAAAGCTAGTTGATACCATGTATTTATGTCTCTCTTGTTATTTCGTCCATCTCATTTTTCTGGATTTAACCAAAGGGTAGGATAGCCTAAAGAAGTACAGGATAACTCCCAGTAGACTGAAACCTCTAATCTCCTTCGAAGACTTCTTGCATAGGGGTTCAAGTGAGAAATCCTACACAGCTGGATGTCAGGATGCACAGGGAGTTTTCATTCCCCATGTACTCCTCAAATCTTCCCTCTGCACAAGACTGCACCTGTCCCAGTGCAGTACCCTTGGCGCCTTCAATTAATGCTGAGAAAATCCTGACTTAAGTGCCTACTTAAATTTGATGGGTTTGCCATTCAAATGATGGTCTGTCAGCCTAATAAAAGCACCAGTTAGTAAACAACATTACTGCACGAACACTGGCAGAATTATGAGCAACTGCAAGCTGCAATTAATTTGACCTTAGCCACTATGCCCACACAACCAGTGATGCTAAAGCTGTGGTTTTATTTCAGATCAATACAAACAACAACAAATAAACATTCCTGCCACTTCTCCAAAGAGGAATCAAAACCACCCAGTGCAGCTAGGGAAATCTGCCATTGAACAGATGTAAACCACTTCACAGCCCTGAGGAAAATGGAATTCATTCACCAACATGTAGCTTGAGCTAAACTAATCCGAGTTGCATATCCAGTTCTCTAAGAGCTTCAAGTAGCAATCAATCTTCCTGCATTCACCAACAAGTGATTTGCTGTTCTGCAGTTTTCATAATGTAAAAAGAACATACGGATTAACCAGCTATCGTCATAACAGCCTGATGAGCTTCTTAAAGTCTCTTGGTTACTTATTGGGTATAATAATCAACAGTGCAGTGAAACAAACTGCGCAGCATGGATTACATCATGTTCTGCCATCTGGAAAACATTACAAGATAATCACTAATACTGTGAAGCCTCCTGAATCCGTTCTTCATTTATAACATAACTGTCAGAAGCTTCAGAAAGAGCGCCTGAAGAGTGATTTGTAAAATGTGTTACTGAAATCCTAAGTCAGATATTATTCTTAATAAAAACCATATCTAAGTACAAACTTCAATTTCAGTTTATATCCTTAACCAATCATATACCAATGCAAATCTCCACCGATAAGTTGTCTTGCTAAATCCATTCTTGTGGTGGATTAGCTAGCTCAGAGAACCATACTGGGACAGAGCTCTCCAGAACCAGCAAGGTGATTTGAAGATTCCTCAGTCACTGGCTAGCACCTTCTATTAGGTACGCAGCGAGATCCAAAAGTGTGGTGGCATTAGATAACATCACAAAGTTAGGTCCCTGCTCAGTGAGCGGGTGGGACAGGGTGACAAGAGGGTAGAGCCACTGCAGTCACAGGAGCTATAGGTTATTCCTGGGCTATACTCTACTGCTGTGCTGACAGAGGCAGGAACAAATACTCATGGGTCAGCTGCTGAAGAGAAATGCTGTCCTAAGAATGCACCAGAAAGCAACCCGTAGACAAACATTGTGTTTTTGTACAGTCACAGTTGCCTTTAGTATCACCCACTTTCCCCACCAGGAATGTCCAGCATCCCAGCTTATTTCTGGCCCATGATGTATGTGCTGCAGGGCTTGCTCTCACTACAAGATAAGCCAGACATGCTCCTTGCCAGCAAGGGACTAGCACTGCTTCTGATGTGCAAAGCAAAGTTCATACACCATCACTTAGATGAAACTTCTTCCATGGCTGAAAGCCAACAAGGGTCAACAACACAGGGCAGTTTAGTTTCACAGTGGATCACCTTTACAAATAGCCCTGGGCTGACATCCCACCGTGCTCCCTCACATATCTTTTACTAGGAAGACAAAGCCAAGCCCTTGACAGGGCAACCTGTGGGGACCTCAGTAATTGAATACTCAAGACTGGCTTTCCCAGGCAGTCATTCCTATTTTACTTTCAAGACTTCAGCATCCCTGAGGGGGGATGCAACAGGGTTATGATCCACAGCTCAAGAAAACACACGCATGTATATATCTCTTCATACACTCAATACAAAGCCATATTCATACAACATTATCAACTCTTCCACGATCCCCAACACTCCAAACAATCAGGTCAAGCTAACTTCATCACAGATTTATTAATAATGTGGTAAAATGTAGACAAGGAGTACCTTCTAGTAGTTGCTGTAAAAGATAGTTCTTGTCACAGACCATGCAATAATCCAAAATCTCAACTGACAGAAAAGCCAGACCACCATCATATTAAAAAAGCCAGTTTCCATCATATTAATGCTTTGACCCAGGCTGTCCCAGAAATGTGCTAAGAAGCCAACAGACCTTTTGAACAACACACTTTATCATATATGTATATCATCATCTTAACACTGTTTTTACACAATTCCCTGAGGGAAGGAGCACATGCCTTTTTGGATGACACAGCAGCTGTGTGGGAGACCAAAAGAGAGTATTTATATGTTGGGAAAGGTTAACAATATTAATAGCTAAAATTCTGTATAATCTCTAAAATAGCAGCTCCTTAAATAAATAAAACTGCATGTAAGCGCACACACACACACAAGTATAAAAATGCTGATAAATTGCATACATCTTTATTATTAACATTGAGAGAGATGTTTACTATTCCACCTGCATGATATGTTAACACAATAAAATTATTTCCCCTGGTTTCCTTATCAGATCCCATAACAGGAATCTTGTCATTATTTTTGTTTGTTTCAGTGAATACTGCTTCATGACACAGCTCTTTAGTTTTACTACCCACTGAAAACAATGCATTTCATGTGCCATTTTTGGAAATAAAAATGAAGGTGCTTCAAATTCTTCAAATAAAGTCTACTATTACAATTATTTAAATCCACTATCTTAAGAAAATATAAGAATTTTTATTGTCAGTTTAAAATGAAATGTTTAGCTCAGCCAATAAATCTGTTCACGTGAACTCTGCAGCATTCAAAAGTATAAATACTCAAGCTGCTAAAAACCAGATATAGTTTTAACTCCTCAGTTATTTAACCAAATCTATTGAAAAGGACATTAGAGAATTTAAAGTACCTGCTTTAAAATAAGACAAAACTGATAAAGTATTTTTAGACAGGCACAGAAATTACAAAACAATTCTTTTAGTCATGGTGAGAAATGCACATATAAGATTATCTAGAAAAACACTCTGCAATTCTACCATATTTGTATAACATCCATAAGACTCTCCTTTCTTTTCCAGTATTCTTCAATGAATTTTAAAGGTAACTGCTGTGCTGATCATTGGCTCATATTGAACAGATGAGCACTAGTAAATCAAAAGCTGTCCAAATCTCCCACTGCGGATCAACATAAACATAATGGCTGCTTGCCCATGACTGGAAATCCTTCTGATCGCTTAATGCTGTCAGGGGCTTCACTTCCAGTGGCCCAAACATAATGTAACATTCCAGAGGACAAATTCTTCAGGCTTCATTTCAAGCACAGAAGTATGTGAACACCAATAAAACACACTGTTTTTGTCAAGATACTTCTGTCAAGTATGTGTTTCCCTAATTCATTTATAAAAACAAACATACAATCAGTTTTGAAAGCTAAACAGCAGCAGAAGATGCAGACAAAGCTGACGGCAGAAGTAGTTCTTCAGGTACTGGTGGTTTAGCGTTCCTAATATCAGATTACAGTCTCCAACTGGAGAAAAGAATCTATTGATACAAGAAGACTTGTTAAAAAAAAAAAAAAGGCAAAACTATTGTATAGGCGAATAGCACATTTGTATTTAAGTCCTAAAATTAAATTTTTCATTTCTGAAAGAATAATGGCTCTGTGTATTTCTTCATGGTATGTAAAATCCTCACATAAATCTTTGTCCTGACAAAATTTTCAGTCTGAAGTAAAAAATGGGCAACAGGAAAGGAGAGAATGAACAGAGGGGGCAGTGGCCAGCCAAGGCAGGAGGATTTACAGAAGGGATGGTTTGCCAAAGGTTTTCTGGAGAGGGCAGGAAGGGGGGTGGAAGCTTGGAACAAATTAATGAGCAAACTGTTCCAAGCACCAAGATTGGCATGAGAATATGTGTCCAAAAGACTGGCTCCAGGTTTGTGTTACTTAACATCACTGTCTAGCTATCTAACTACACAGCCACTAAACACCGTGAATAGCAACGTGTTTCTCACCAGTGACACAAATGTGCTGTCATCTAATACCCAAATCTATGGAATCTCGGTATTTCTGGTAAGTGGAAGGTATGTGAAAGTACACGAGTCAGACCAGCACGTGGAATTTGCCTCAGGAGATGGAGCCACAATTACTGCCATCCCCAGGTACTAGTTTGCAGCAGGTCATTTACTCCTTCAGGTGTCTAAAAGCAGGGCTACAAATAGACTCTCAGGAGACAGTGGATGTTGAAGGCAATGCCTTTCAAAACTTACCACCTTACCCAGACTTCATCGACCTGACAGAACCCAAAGAACCCAGCACAGTGGAGCCTGAACACTGACCAGACACCACAGCTACTCCCCACTGACAAAAGCAAAGGAACTGTGAAGACAAGACCACATATTTCTATTCTGCACTCTGGTTAGGATCAACAGCCAGTCCCAAAAGAGTGCTCAAAGAATCATTTCTCTGAGGACTGCCCTTTTCCAGGGAAAGGGATCATTTGGAAATAAGTCTTACAGCCTGTGCTCCAAATACCTGATAGTCAAGGAAACCAAGGCACAGATGCCACAGGGGCGAGAGGCGGACAGACAGACAGACAGACACAACCTTTTCCCTTGGTTCCTGCGGGCACCGTGTTCTGAGCACTGTGCTGGTGGGACGGGGGTTTGCAGGGGGAAGCACACCCTCTGCAGGCACAGACGGCAGCACTGCAGAACACGACTGTGTGCAAGCAAAGACTGCTCAGTTTGAGGGGGAGCTGCGGGGATTTTCCTTAGACTCATTGTAATGCAGGAAGAAGCATTCAGGATATCCAGACCAGCAGAAAACCGGTACAAATCTATGGTATATAAGCAGTTCCACTGCACCTCCTGTTCCGGGATCACATCACCCCTTCCACACAAACAGAAGACATAAAACCAAAAAAAAATAGGAATAAGCTTGCAGAAAATAAAAGATTTGCGTGAGAGGATAACAAGATATTTGTTTTCATTTAATTTACTTTTTTTTAAGTGCACTTTCTCATTATATTTTTCCAGAAGAAAACATGGAACAGATTTACAAAAACATTATTTACTCGCTAATTTTAACACATCAAAACAGATTTTAAACACTTACCATGAGGTTTCCATCACTGCAAATAACTACAGAACTACAAATTAAGCATAAAACTAATTAAACAAACATGAAGTAGCTAAAGTGTGTCTACAGACAAGATTAATGTAATTATAGCTCAGCAATTTGAGAAGAGAATATTTTGAATAAGTAGGTAATTAAGTTAAGAGAGGCCTAAAGAAAGATTTCACACTCACATTCATATGCTGAAGCAGTTTAAAAATAGAGAGCAAGAACTGCCTGACTTCACGTTTTAATTTTAGCTGGGTGATGAGCTGGACCAAAGACAGAAAGGGACAGCAGGATTTTTTCTCTGCAAAGTGCCCTTCGTATTTTTATGTGAAGGAAATGCAGTATGTTCTATTAATATCCTGTTGTAGCCCTAGATAAGTCTAGGCACCCTTTCAATCAGGAAAAAGTACTGGTTTGCTTCTTCAAATCACTTGCACTCTCAAAGACATACACACAAGTAGGAGAACATCCCTGAGTGCGCCGGCCACTTCACGGGTAAATAACATCCAGAAAAGACACTTAACGTTTCCCATCAGTCACCTCTTGCAATTACTAAAGCTGTAATTTTCTTTCAGGAGAAGGGAAAACGATTGAGTTTGCACCTTGAGGTAGTTTAACTTCATTATCATTTTAATTAACAGCTGGGGGAGAAAATGTCAGTAACAACCAGAAAGGCGGGTGGGTGTGGGGGGGAGAAAAGTTGTTTGACTTAATGCTGGCGTAAAGCCTAGGCTCTGCCAAAGAAGCTGGGGAGAAGTACACAGGCATTTCCCACATGAAGAAAGATTCTTCCTTTGTGTATGGCTCCCTCACACGCTTCACCTTCCTGACATATCTCTGATTAACCAGCACAAGCTTCCCCACAGCAGGTCCTTGTCCCTCCAACACCGTTTCAGGCTGCTCAATTCTCACAGCCGGGCAGGACCGAAACCCCTCCTGCTCAATAGCATCACACGGAGAACTTTCTGTCCTTCAGGAAATGGTGGAAATGGAGGATAATCAGCTCATAGATTACTTTTCTGGCATATTCTTCCCAAAGTTACCCAAGTGAGCTCACATTCTCCCCTCCTCTTGTCTCTAAAGTTCCTTTTAAACCAATTTTCTTAATAGATGGCAATGATTAAGACCTAGGCAGAAGTTAACCCTGCGGTGAAAACAAGCCTGTTAAATTTTCCCCTCATCTTCCACAGTTGCATTTTCTTACTTGTAATTTGGAGCAATAATCAGAACTAAGAGCTCTAGGACAATCCATACTCTCTTATGTTCAACCTTGAATTATGGAGCCACCTTAGGCTCCACCTGTAAATTTCTTACATGTGTTAATACTGGCCACTGATCCACTGATTTCACACCAGCTGTGAACAAGTACTTGCAAATTTGATTTGCCAAGGAGGTGAAATGCAAGTTGGTGGACATTTGCATTAACATCTCGCTGGTCAGCAAGTCCTGCCATTCTGATAAACTTAGTGAACTGAGTGCCCCAAGGCTCAGGGTGTCCATGCTGTCCCCTCAGTGACCCGCTTCCCATCCCCTCAGTTCTTGAAGAAATAAAGCAGAGCACAACGTGCAGGTGACCCTAGAAAGGTGTATGTCGTTTCTTTACACATATATACACTGACACTTTTTGGTTTTAATCTTAACTCTGTTCTGCTTTTTTAATTACTGTATTTTTTCCTACAATCCTACCTATGTTAGAAGTTCCATATATGTAGCTCTGAAAACTTTTTTTCCATTATGGTATACAAATGAAAGGTACAATCTTTTTTCCCAGCAGAAGCACGCTCTGCATTTCATTTGTACATATGAAATTAGCTCATTTACTCTTATCAGTCCTAGCATTTCTAATTTAAGTGTCAGATAGCAAAACTGGCCCAGGCATCAAGAGCACTCTATTCCCGCCACAGGAATCACAACTTTTACTTCACTTATTGCATCAAATGAAATTAAACCACTTGAAACTAAAGATTGAAGAGATTACTAATTCCTTTTGTTTTACCCACCTATTTTGATCAGGGATGCCTCCTTGCAAGAAGGTCGTTGGCTGACATTTTTACCTTCAACACAAAGTTTGTAGGGAGAGATCATCACTCATGGTATCACTATTTATAGTTACTTACTCTATCCTTATCCTAACAAGACCCTCATCAACAAAGCTTCTGACCCTCCTAAATTAACACTGTATCATCAAGTCATTTTTGTTTGAAGGAACTGCTAATATGAATAAAATTTCTGCTTTTCTTACTAAAGAATTTTTTTCAAACTTCTCTTTCACCCTCCTGAGTAAACAAATAATTTGTGGGTTATAGTTGTGAGAAGCTGGTTTTCTGTGGCAGAGGATAAAGAGGTTGAATTTAATCTTTCCATCTTCTAAAACAGGAAAAATATCCCTTTGAAGGAGTTTACCGTGCAGACACACTCCTTCCTTCACCACAGCCCCCCGTCCCTCCAGCAAGGCAATACACCAGACTCCACCAAGTGGCCAGTACACCCTCGGCAAAGCACTTCAGATTTCAGAAGGGACATACAAAATATTCACGGCTTACTCAAACAAGCATCCAAGTCTGAGTTTGCTTCCAGAGCCCACCCAGCACGATCCAAATCCAGGGGAATGAGAGGACCCTCTGCTCTGGCTTTATTAGGCTGCTGGGGCACTACTACACAAGCAGCATTCTTCCACATCTGTGGAAGATGTAACACAGTTGCTACAGCACTGCTTTTACTGCATGTGCGCAGAGCAATAAACCTAAGGGGGATGTGTTCTCCAAGCCAGGCTTCCAGCTGGTCCAGAAACATTGCTGCCATCAAACCCAAAAACAATGCCTGCTGCTCTCACGACTGCCGCCCATCTTAGAGTAGTAGTCACTCCCAAAAGCTGCTCACTCTGCCAGCTTTGCTACAGATAAATAAGTACAATTACCTCAGGGAACTTAAATTAAGAGCTGCCTCTCTGTCTCACACAGTTATATACAACTCTGTCCTGTTCAAGCTTGAGGGAGCATTTTTTCTGCCTCCCTTGATGATTTTGTTATTTCTTAAGAACAGGGGATAGAGGTAGAGGGTGAAAGATTATGTACTTGAAGTGTCCTCGAATAACTGAAAAGTCTAACCCCAGATCTGGGATCCATTTCTCACAAGTCACACTCTTGGTCAGTCTCTGCTTTGTCCACTGGGAGACAAGCAGTGAGCCCTCCTCCCACACTGTGCTATTTGTGCAAACTGCTAACTTGGAGAAAAAAGTAGATACAGGGCTGGTTTGATTCGAGTGAGGTCTCCCTGGCATCCAGCTAAGAGGTGAGAAAACTAAATATAACAAACTTAAAACTACAATTATTGTAGGGGAGTTTGCCAGAGCCGCTCTGAAGCTCCTAATGGTGTGTTGGGGATTTATGGATCAGCTGTGAAAATTTACTCACAGCTAAAACTTGCCAATCAAGTCCTTGGCTTTGAACACTGCTACCAACTTCCACATAATACAGTTTGAAATTACAGAAATGACAAAGCAAAACAGTAGGTTTTAATGCTTACAAGAAGGACCTGCAAAAAAAAATAGATCTATCATACTAAACAGATTAGTAAGAAATGGCTGGGGAGTCTCTCTTCTATGTGTCTCTATCTTTGTATAAAATTATCTTACATTTTACAGAGCAGAAGATTACAAGTACTGCCAAAACACACACTAAGAAACAATACAGTTGTACAGAAAAGGCTACAAATTGCTGTCTTGCAGTTTAGAGCAGATTCCTTCAGCAATCCAGAAAATAATATTAGTTACTGATATTCTATGTCCTTGCCATATGGATAGGGATAAAAAGGGATCTTCGTAAAATGTATAAAAGCTTCTTTGAATAGAGGGGAAAATTGTACCTGTTACTTTCACGTTATTCCATTAAAAACTGCAGCAAATAAAATAAAACAAACAAAAAACCCCAATAACATAAACAGAAAACACACCTAGTAATCAACTTAGATGAGAGATGTAAGCCCATGCCTTATTTGTCCCGAATTCTCAGCACAAATGAGAAGACAACACTGATGACCACCTGCAAGTGCAGTGCTGTGCAGAGGAGCTGATGGGCTCTTTGTAAACCCCTCTCCACCTCTGACTCTACAAATCCCTACAGCTAGTGAGGCTTCAACACTCCAGAGTACTGGTTTTAAAACATGTCAAAGCATTAATAAGCTATTAAGCACCACAAAGGAGCCGGGATCTGCACTCCTCCCTCCACAGATCCACAGTCTTTTATAAAAGAGAAGTTTCAATCCTGACACATGAAACAACTTTCTACTACGTATTTTCTTTGGCTTCTACATTAGGTCTCTCCTATCAGTAATTAACCCAAAAATCAAGCAGTAAAGAGCCATGAAGCTGTGCAAACTTAGATGACAGGACCTGATTCTCTAAAGCCTTATACACATAAATAGTCCTTGTGTGTACGAATTAGGCTTTGCAAGATCAGTCTCCTCGTATATACACTACACCCAAAGAGGAATTCAAGTCTTATTTACTGCTGACAAGCAAATTCTTGGCCACCTAACATACTTATGC